>JANVCL010000189.1:78279-99684 GCA_026546855.1 Erythroxylum incrassatum | reverse complement strand
GCTGCCCGATTTTCGATAAAATCGGTTTACGGCAAAAGATAGTGAGTTGGAATGGTTCAATTTCAAAAAGGGAAATTGTATTGTTTCGATTAGTATAAGATTGATTAGATTGAATATGAAAGGATTGAAAAAGAAAGATAAAGAGGAAAAAAAGAAATATATACCGGATTTCAGATTGGATAAGTTTAAGGTTTCCAGTGCGACACTTCCTAAAGTCTTTTCTGAGATATTCGTTCACGGATGTCGGAGATTTATTCCAGTTTGATTACAATTCGATTTGCCTCCGATTCGTTTTTGCTTTGTTTCGTTCCTTGATTTTGCTGTCGATCGATTTCGTTTTCGTTTTCGTTTTTCGATTTAAGTAGTTGGGTCTCGATAACGGGATTCAACATTACGTAAGCTGGACAACCCCAAACTTTCATATGAGAAAGATAGGATTTTTTTGTTAGTCCATATCTCATATGGACTAACATCAATTGCTTTTAAAAGGACTCTGTTTATTACATAAACAACAGTTTTGAGTGTATGAACCCAAAAGGATTTCAGTAGATCTGCTAAGCCCATCATTGACCTAACCATCTCCAACAAGGTTCAATTTTTCCTTTCAGCCACACCATTATGTTGTAGTGTGTAAGGTGAAATCCATTGGGATACAGTCTCATTGTTCCTGAGATAACTTAGAAACTCCTCGTTCAAGTATTCACCACCTCGATCTGATCGAAGTATCTTGATACTTTTACTGAGTTGTTTCTCTACTACATGTCTAAATTATTTGAATATTTCAAATGCTTCAGACTTATATCTCATTAGATACATATACCCATATCGTGAATAATTATCGATAAAGGTAATGAAGTAGATAAAACCACCTCTAAAATGAATGGACATCGAACCACATACATTAAAATGTGTTAGGTCTAATAACCCAGTCTCGTGTTCCCTTTCCTTTATGTTTGTTATGTAAATTGGATAGGGAGGATCGGGATCATCTATTTTTCCTTTGCCCCTGCTCGACGGCGGTCTAGAGTCAGATCTTACATCTGCTTCTTGGGACTGGGACTCCATACACCTAGCTTCATGCTCTTAACTGAGCTATTAGCAACTCTCGAAAAAGTACGGCTAATGCAAATCTATACAAAGGTGCATTTATCTCTATTATTTATTGTCTCCGGAAGGAGAGAAACTTGTGTTGATTCACTAACCACTAAGAAAGGAAATACCAGCTTATTGTTTCCGGAAGGAGAGAAACTTGCATCGATTCACTAACCACAATGAAAGGAAATATCAGCTAGCTGATAGGATCATCAAATGCGTTAGATCTGCTCTACTCGCAAAAAATCTTCATCTCACCCTTTCTCTTGATATGCAAATTAGATGGAACCTTTAACTTGTTTTATTTTGCAATTAATATTGGTTAGTTTTGTTTCTTTACTTTATGGTAGAGTTTTATTGAACTCACTGTAATGTTGGAATAGTTTTGTCTATAGTATATGCCTCATTAATTTTTCAAAAAGAAGTTAAACCTTAATTAAAGGAAACTATCATGCAATTCTAACAATTATGTGTGAACGATTAAATTTTAATAATGTGTGAACGACTTGCATTAATAATATCTTTCCTTTTCGTTTTGACTCTTGCATTAATAGTAACTTTCCTTTTCGTTTTGACTCTTGCATTAATATTTTCTCATCTACCGATAATAGTGTTAAAGACGTCAAAGTCTTATTCTTGACCACCAGAACGAGAGTCGAACTTCTTCATCCGTAGATCAATCAGTCCAACACTAACAAAAACATGCCCACATAACGCGGATGCAGATAAGTGCTTACGATGAATGCGTAAGTTTCATCACCGTATATAATGTGAAAACTTGGAATTTTGGTAAGAGTTAAGAGTTAACGAATCTAATCATACCACACGGTTCAACCATTGTTCGCCTTTGACTTGGTTTCGTCTATATCAAAAAAAGGGTAAAGTAGAAAAAACTATTTAATGGTGTCATTTTGTTGGACTTTCTAGTATTGAACATGTCGACTTGGAAAAATGATGATGGTGATCGATCTGTACGAGAGTTAATCGCTGCTTAGTTTTGGCGGTTCTTACGTTCTCATTCACATGGTATAGTGTACAGTTTTCCTGATCCTTTGACCCTTGCTGATGCTTACACATCTAACAGCAAGTAATTGACAGGCACTCTGAGTAAAAAAGCAAAAAGTTTGAGGTTGAGGTTAAATATTACAAGGTTGGTCAAGGGTAACAACGTGTTTTAGTATATATCCTAGTACATGAAATGATTTAATATTAAATTTTAATTCATCGTGCATATTTAAAAAAAATTAGAACCCTTAAATATTTATTTGACTTTAATTTATTCAAAATATGTAAATAAAATTTTTACTTAATTCTAAACTATTTATTTAGTAAATTATTTATTTAAAATATGTAATTTATAAATTATGATGATGTTTTAATATTTATTATCAATAAATTTTTAAAAATATATTATGTAAATTCCTTCAATATTAAAAATAACAAAATTTACAGTTTTAATATATACATCTAAAAATTTATTTAATAACCTTAAAAATTACAATTATAGGTTTTTATTAATGTTTTAAAAATCGGATCAGAAATTAAACCAAAAAAAGGTTTAAGCTTTAAAAGGTCAATCCGATATTATAATGTCATAAAACTAATTAAAGATTGAATAAAATTAAAAATTTAAATATAATTATTTTATCTATTAAAAATTGATTTATTTTAATTAATAAACAATTATTGTTATTAGTTTACAAAAATTGGCTGATTAATTAATAAACTAATCAATTTTTAACAACAAGAGTTGTTAAAATAAATTAAACCTTAAATTGAAAATTGAACTAAAAAATTAGACAGTTTAAAATTTTTATAATTGAATCGGTCGAATTAGTTGAATTTTTTAATCACTAGTTTTTATTATTAAAAAACGTTAGA
Organism: Erythroxylum incrassatum; assembly: GCA_026546855.1. Taxonomy (NCBI): domain Eukaryota; kingdom Viridiplantae; phylum Streptophyta; class Magnoliopsida; order Malpighiales; family Erythroxylaceae; genus Erythroxylum; species Erythroxylum incrassatum. The sequence continues at coordinate 96,711 of JANVCL010000189.1, read as the reverse complement.
CAAAATTAAAATAAGTAATTTAATATATTTACACTAATACGTTAATTGGATTTCGTATGTATATTATTGAAAAATATAATATGAACAAAGCAATTATTCTTCTTTTGGCCAAGAATGAAAAACAGTCAAATATGAACACAAGCCAGGTCAAGAGTCGTCAAGGATACCAATTATTATCTTCTTTAAAATGTTCAACACCTATGCCTACACATCATCTTTTGTCTTTTGGAGGAGTTCCGGCTTGGACCCGGAACTAATTTAACGGACTAGATTCAAAGGAGAGCATCGATTACATGACAGAAGAGAAACCACTTTGTTCTTTTTTTTTTTTTTTTCTTTTGACTACCTTGCAATGTAATCGGTGAAACTGAATTAAACGTGGAAGTAAGAGCAGGATCGTAGGATACTCCGAAACTTACCCTCCCCATATCTCTCGACAAAATATCTATTTTGATATGTTTTTTTTTAAATCCTGGAAGAAGCTTGGAACTTTCATTAATGTAGGCACAATCGACCCTTTATATTTGTCATCAGACCTCAATCTTCTCCGATTCTCGTACCCAAAAGCCTTACAACCCAAATAATCATCGTCACCCTCATATTTTCCAACCTGAGACAGGCGTGCACAAGAACTAACAACAAGTAGGATAAGGAGGAGGGCAATAAACGAGAGATAAGCACAGGCCATGGCTGTGGTCACCATGGGTTGGCTTTCAGGTGCAAACAAGGCTAATAATAGCAGTCCACGTGCCTTCTCTCGTTTCTGGCCCGACAAATCATCGTCTCCTTGTGAAAATCTCCAGATTCTTTCTTTTGAAACCGCCAGAACAATGTCTCGCCTTGTTGGTCTCTACAAGTTCCTGTCGGACGGTGAATTCTCCGAGCTACGAAATGGGGTCATGAAATCGCGGGGTGTTAGTTACTTGAATTCTGATGACGAGAGGTTTATTCTTAATCTTGTCTGCGCTGAAAAGCTTGAAGAGCTTGATTGTGCTGCTATTACAGTCTCTCGTCTAGGCCAAAAATGTTCCAACATTGGGCTCAAGCGCTTCGATGTCATGTTTGGAAATTTGAAAGAAGGGATCACAGACGGAGAAATGAATCTGGAATACAACTCTCGATATGCGCAGAAGATTGTTGAGAAGATGGAGAAGTACGTCTCCGCAACGTCATCTTTATTCGCAGCCTTGGAAGTTCTAGCCGAAATGGACTTATCAGAGAGGAAGCTAAAGCTAATGAAGCTAACTTGCGATCACAAGATATCTCAAATCACGAACAACCAAACCTCCTTAGAAGAGAAACTTGCATTTCAGAGAAAACGAGTTAAGCAGTACAAAGAAACCTCCCTTTGGGACAAGACCTTTGAACAAAGCGCGTCTCTTATGGCGTCAATCATATGCATCACATACACCAGAATTTGCGAGCTTTTTGGTAATTTTGTCTCCTGGTTGCCTAACATCAGTAAGTATTGCGGTGCAAACACCAAATCACAACCCTTCAAAGTCCATCCAGACAGAGAACTTGTCCTTGTTAATGACGAAAAGAATTTGTTCAGTCTATTTCGTGGGTTCAAATCCGGTTCGCTGCCAAAATCGCCACGAAGATCATATCCTATCCCTACGCGTTTCTTCAGTGAAAAGTTGGAATTGGTTAACCTAAAGGAAAATACAATTCTGGGTGAAACAGGAAAGACCCTGAAACAGATTCTATCTTCACCACCTAACACAGTTGGCGACGCAGGTCTCGCTTTACGTTATGCGAATATAATTATTCTGGCAGAGAGGTACTCTGATTCACAAACAAGTGTAGACGAAGATGGTCGCGAGTTTATGTACGATATTTTGCCTGCAAGCTTAAAAACGATGGTTAGAAGCAAGTTGAGAAGCAGGTGGGATAGGGAGGAGGAGGAGGGAGATGACCGTGAGCTGGCGGAGGGGTGGAGGGTGGCGGTGGAGGAGATATTGAGGTGGTTGGCTCCCATGGCACATGACACAGTGCGGTGGCACACAGATAGGAACTTGGAGAAGCAAAAGTTTGAAAGCGATTCGATGGTGTTGAAGTTTCAGACCTTGTACTTCTCGGATTTGGAGAAAACGGAGGCTGCAGTTGCAGAGGTTTTGGTGGGGTTGAGTTGTATATATCGGTATGAGAATCGGCGAAGAATGTGCAGGTGATGATAGCTTGTGGAAGTGGAGGCCTTTGGTTAGAGAAACTGGTCCAAACTTCTCTTGGCCACCCTTAGGCTTCTTCTTCTGCTTCATTGTCTTCGTTCCTTTTCCTATGTTTCTATAATTTCATTAGGGAATGACATTCTTTATTCTTTCATTATTCGCTCTAATTCTAGTAATGTGCTTTTCGATTATCTAGTGAAGCTTTTAGAGATAATTTAACGAAATTAATAATAGAAGATAGGATATTTTTATTGAAAAAGAATTTCATCATCTAAATTTATCATAGATAATAAAAATATTATTTCAGTAAAATTAAATTTTCTTGTTTAGTAAAGTTAGTCATAAGTGACCACCAATAATTAGTTACTAATTACTTTGTTTTACAAATAAGTCAATCACCAAACTCATGAAATTAAATTAAAAATAAACTTTTTATTTTTATCAGCTTTTAATTAAAAAGATATAATTAAAAATTTAAGTGATTAAAGATATTTTAAAAGGTTTAAATATCACTTTGATGTATCTAGACTTGACAAATTTATTTTGTTTTAATTTAAATTTGGCCTAATTAATTTAAATTGTACAAATTTTCCTTTTTAAACGACTCAGTTTAATTTAACTTTTTAAAATGATATTGTGTTCTTTGATTTAGTCTGAAGAGTCATACCAAAGTTAAACTTGATCCATAAAAAATTTAGTCTGCATTATACGAACTAATCGGTATGCTTAGTACAGGCTTAGCTCCAACCAGCATAATCACGCCTATGAGCATGGGTTAGGAAAGACAATATTTCTTCTACTCCCGAACTTGATAAGAATTAGGGGTGCTCTGCTGATAAGTTTGGGAATGGTTCAATGGATATGGAATAAAAAATAAATGGTTGGTTATATATTATCATAATAGTATTATGATATTCAACTTTCAAGTATTTTTCCATACTCCTCAAACATAAAAGGAATGTTAATCATTCCTAAGTAGCACCGTCTTCATCTTTTTTTTTTTAAATATCTTTTTAGCAATTAAATATAATTAATTAAAAATATATTAAAATTTGATGTAAAATAAAAAATTAATAAATTTTTATTTCACTATCAATGGTAATAGTAATGGTAGTCATTTATTAGTTTTAACCATCCATCATAATTATAATGATTATATATATTTATTTCTCACTATATTTATTCTTATTCTTATTACTATTACTCAATTTAAACTAAGCGCTTAGACTTTTGAAATAAGAAGGAAATCATATCCATATCTTGCAGATCAAGCCTTGGCAATGACCTTAATCATAGGCTTGTAGTAGATTCGAGCACAATTCTTGTTAGGCTCGAATTTTAACAAAAACCTGAGTTTATAAAAACCATGAAACACACTAGATTGGGGAGTTTGAAGTCCCAAGAGTGAGGACTAAGGAAGTTGGTTGTAGCTCGGCCTAATAATTCATCGACCCGCCATGCAATGAAATGAAATAATCTAATTCCTGCCTTAACAGGTTATCTTATCCTGTTCGGTAGCATTCAAGAGGACCACTAAAGGTTCATGTCATTGATGTGCTGGACCATTTTGTCCTATCTCATAAAGTTAGACAACTATTAATTGCATTTTTTGATTTTTTTAATAACTTATTGGTTAAGTTATGTAATTTGATCCAGATAAAGATAATAAAGTGACCTAATAAATGATTTAAATCAACAGGTCGAAGTTCGGGTAGAAATTGGATCCCAATCAGTATGGACAAGACCCATATCGGGCCTATGATGGGGAAACCCGATATGAAATCTATATATAAAGGTTAAGGTCTCTTGCAGTTACTGATATCAATCATAAGTATAAGGATTCTCTGACCCGTTAAAAGAGATTAAGTTTTGAGAAAATTGTAGAAAGACCTTACCTGCTCCCTGGAAAGCAGTTCTTGCGAAGGCGACAGTGGAATCGCGCTTGTTTCGGCTTCGAAAAGCTCATTTGAAGTTATGGAGATCAAAATTAGGTATTTTCCTCATTTCTTCATTTATTGTCCTTTCATGTTCGATCTGGGATACGTAACTAAGGTATCGTTATGTATTACACATGGTATTAGAGTGGTGACGTGATCGAGTAGTTAAAAATGAAGATTTTTTTTGTTCTCTCTATAAGGTTTTCAGAGATTTAACTTTTGTTTCCTGGCTTTTTCTTGCTTTTTATTGCATGAAAGTAGTATACATATGTTTAGCCTTGATAAATGGGGTGAAAACGAGCCCGAGATTGAGAAAAATTGACCTAAAACTTGGCGAAAATCACCATTTTTCGGCGAAGGAGCGTCTCACCGTCGGGTGGGTGTATCATAGTGGCGCGGCGAGCGTGACGCGTCAAGCTGGCTCGTGTGACACACGCACCGGTGTTGGTGGGCGCGTTTGCATATTGTCACCCATGCGCAACAAACGCCAGATGAGTTTCGCACGTTTGACGCGGTAGCGTGCTCAACACGCACCCTTCGCAAAACTCGCGGCTGACATTAGCCACTGACGCGTCAACTAATTTCATGCTGACGTCAGTCGTATGAAATTGCTATAGTGATTAAAAAAACAAAAAATTCAAATTTCCTATAAGGGTGCCCCTGGGTGTTTCGGGTCCGAGAAATTTATAAAGTGAACATTTCCATTTTTTGAATTATTACATTAGTAATAATTCAAAAAATGGAAATGTTCACTAGTAATAAATTAAATTTTAACTCCGGGAAAAGGAATTAAGGTGTTCTGAATTCGATTTCAAATAAATTTTCATGCTTTGGATGTCACATGAGGGAGATATTTCAAGTTTTCGTGTCTTGGGTCTCATGTTTAGTGTTAGAGATTGCATTATAGTTATTTGGAAAAGGCATTAAGACATTATAAAGCCATTTTAAGTGATTTTTTGTGCAACGAACTTGCCATAAAGAAGATACATGAGGTTCTCGTGTCTCGGTGATCGGTTCAGTGTCCAGTGATGCACAATAGTTGCTCTACTGAGATTTTTCCTTTGTGAAAGTCTCAAATGAAGTTTTCAGAGAATGTCTTCATCATGATTGTGTGATAATGAGACTGTGTATTCAAATTTTTGTATTTATTGATGTTACATTGTCAGATACCATATGCCCATAAAGAATGTGAGAATAACATAAAGATGTATCCCTTGTGTTTGTGAACTTTTTGTGTGCTGATGAGGATGCAGTCACTAAAGTGGCCTTTCAAGTCAGTATTGTGAATTGCTCTACTTGTATGTTGAGGGATGCCTTTGATTTTATGTTTGGTTATTCTGCCCAAAGGTGTTGGCCTTACATAACATTTTGAGATGTGCAAAAAGACATTAGATGGAGGAAAGTTGTTGCTCAAGTGATCTATTCGCTCAAAGGTGGTAGTGTCATGAGAGTTGATGGTCTATACTGTGATCGCTTTTATGTGGAAGTCTAATTGCATATATTATGTAGCGCCCCCTTACCGTAGGGTATATATCGGGACACCCGTAGGTCGTACATGACTATGCCCAATCAATCCTAACCCCTCTCAACCTGTTCCAATTTACTATTTTACCCTTCCTATCGGGGATGGGATGTTATATATTATGTATTCAACCTAAAAGTGTTTCATAATATGTGTGACTAAAATTTCAGTAAAGATAATATTTAATGGCTTTGAGTATCGCTGTTGTCCTACATTTGTGCTGATCTAATCAATGTTATTTTACAGTCACATTTTCGGTCAACAAAATCAGTGTCACCATTGAAACCCTGACCGGCTTCAATACAAAGAAGTGGACAGAGGATGTATTGAATGCTATAGAGATAGCTGAGATTAACATGACCATATGGACGGGTAGGCCATCTCCACCTACATCTCTGAGCTCCGAAGTTCATAAAGCAACCAATGAAGCTTGGGATCGGTCTAACAGATTATGTCTTATGACTATTAAGAGATCCATACCTGACCATCTGCTTAGTGGACTTATGTACACAGACATAGGGAAGGAGTTTCTAGGTAATGTCTCCCAAAGGTACAGAATCTCACCTAATGTTGAGACAAGTGCCTTGATGAAAGAATTATTCTCCATGAGGTATAAAGGAGAAGGTGGAGTAATGGAGTACATATCAAGAATGATTCATCTTCACAGTAGACTAAAAGATGTTAAATATTCCTTTTCCTGATGTCTTCATTGTTGACTAGACTCTGAACACACTCGCTCCAGAGTTTAGTAATCTGGTGATGACCTATTACTTACTAGATGAGAAATGAGACTTTAACACTTTGATAGCCCATTGCGTTGTTGAGGAGGAGAAACTCAAGTTTCCTACTCCTACAGCCCTCGAAGCAATTAAAGAGAAGGTAAAGATGAAGCCCGCTAAGTTCAAAAGTAGAAAGTTCAAATCTTCTTCACATGCTGATGTTGGTCAAACCAATGCTGGTAAAGGTCCACATGACATAAAGAACCCAGCAGTATAAGGTCTAAAAGGAAAGATTGTGACCATCAGGTAACCTCTTGGCTTAATAATTTATGAACCTAATTTGCAATAGTTGCATTAAGTATTTGGTGGCTATGTAGTGGAGCATCTGATCAATGTGCTTCCACGATGCAGTGGTTCATATCTAGAATAAAGCCAAATTAAAGGAAATGAGGAACTGATGGTTCACAACAATGAAGAAGTAGAAGTAATATCTATGGGGAATGTATTTACCGAACCTTGTTGTAAGGTTCATTTGGGTTTTATATGACACATTTTATGTATGTTCCTTTGATCAATTTGGAACAAAGAGAGTTAATGTTTTGTATTTAATGCTTCTTTTGTACAGTTGTTGTTTAATGCAAAACATAATGATACAATTTTCTTATCATATGGTTTGTGTAGAATGTGTCTTACCCCGAATTAGATATATGCTTCTTTGTATCTTGCTAAACAAGTTATGAAATGAAGAACCTTGATGAATGAGAAGTCATACATAGTGTGGCAACAAATTTTAAGCCACATTTTCAGAGCTAGGGTTAAGAGATTAATCAAGGAAAGCATTTCTCAATTATAGATTATGATGATCTGGGAACATGTGCTGATTGTTGCAGGGGTAAGTTGACTAATAAGGATATTAATGTCAACTCATGCTTTTGATTTGTTGAGTCTGATACATAAAGATATTGGTGGACCTTATACAATTGCATTGCGCAATTCTAAATGTATTATGACATTTGTTGATCATTATTCCCATTACAATTATGTGTTCTTGCTTAATGATTGAAACCTGATAATCAATTGGAAAAATTCATCAAGATAGTCAGATTTAACCATGGAGGAGAATATCATAGCAAACATGGTGTTTCAGGACTTTAAAAGGTCCGCTTGTCAAATATTTGGAATAAGTTAGAATGGTGACTTAATTCACTGTGCCGAGTAGTTCTGAGTAAAATGATGTATTGCCAAAAGGCATAACTGCACCCTAAAGGACTTGAAGAAGTTGATGCAGAGTAGGGCTATTGTACTTGATTATCTAGAAGTTTGGAAACTCAGCCTTGAACACATTCATGTATGGGGCTGCTCTACTGAGGTAGTATAATCCTTATAATGAAAGAATGCATGCTCGTTCCGCTCATTGCTATTTAGTAAGATATCTCAACCACTTTAAGGCTACAGATTTTACTGTAGAAAAAAGGGGACTGGAATAGTATAATCACAAACACCTAAGTTTTTAAAATATGATGTCTATGACAATGGAGGGGCCTTTAACCCTTCGGATGAAAGCAGAGTAGATACTACGATTATTATGCACTCGCTACTCATACAGTTAGATCCGGTAGATTTAGGTCTTCTTAGCTTGTCTGTACAGGAACAAGAATCTATATATGCACACCCAGTAGTTCTTGGGGGTACAAGATCTAATGTAGATAGGTAAATCTACCAAAGTGAGACGACTTGCTACCCCATCTAATTACATAGTTTATCAGGTGTATAAGACTATGATATTAGACATGTTTGGAATCCAGTTACTTCTACAGAGGCTGTTTCTGGACCCAATGCGGATGTGTGATGGGATGCAGTGAATGATGAGATGAAATCCATGAAGCATAGTAAGGTTTAAGAGCCAGTTGATTTATAGCGAAGCTGTAAACTCGTCAGTTGTAAATGAAGATTAGACCTAAAGGATTTCAAGACATAGTTCAGTGGTTTATAGGCTGGCTTAGTTGCCTAATAGTTCACTTAAGGAGAAAGGTTAACTTTGATGTTACCATTTCTATCAAATCCTCGTAGGATACATTTTAAGTGATTAAGGCAATTTTAGCTCATAATGATATAGAGTTACATCAGATGGCTATCAAAATTGCTTTCCTGAGTAAAGGCCCTTATAAAGAGGTCTGTATGAAACAACCTAAAAGGTTTCAGGATCTAGATGGAACTGACATGGTTTATGCGTTATGCAAATCAATATATGGTTTACTTTAGACCTCTCGAAAGTGATACCTTACAGTTGATGAGGTTATGACCTCTTTCGGCTCCATAGAAAATAAAATTAAAAGATGCTTGAACTATGATGCCAGAGGGAGCAAAGTTATCTTCCTATTACTACATGTGGATGATATATTGCTCACATCAAATTACTTGACCATGTTGTATAAGGTTAAACCACTTTTGGTCAAAAACTTTGACGTGAAGGACCTTGACATAACATCTTTTGTCTTAGGTATTCAGATTCACTAGGACAGATCTCAACACTTATCAAGCCTCTTATAAAGCATATACATTGAGTATGTGTTACAAAGTTTCAATACGGTTAACTATAAACCTGTCGTAGCACCTATCTCTCATAGTGAAAGATAATCTTCGGCACAGTATCCAAAAAATAAAGTAAAGAGAGAAGTTACGAGGAATGTTCTGTATATTAGTACAGTTGATAGCCTGATGTATGTTTGGCTATGTACTAGGCGGGACATTGCATTTACTGTTTGACTATTTGGTCAATATCTGGTTAATTCAGGTGTAGACCATTAGAATGCAATCTGGCGAGTGTTAAGATACTTAAAGGAACTAAGAATTATATGTTTGACATATAGCTCAATCAATAGACTAAACCTCATAAGAAATTCATATTCAAATTTAGCTATGTGTCTGGATGATCGAAAGTTCACTTAAGGTTACATGTTTTAAGTTTGCAGATGGTACAATGTCGTGGAAGAGTGTCAAGTAGACATGGGTGACTTCCTCGATTATGCATGCAGAGTGCATGCTATGAGGCTGCTTCACAGACGGTTTACTTCAAAAACTTAATTTCTGAGTTATTTGTGGTAGATTTAGTAGCTAGACCCATTTGGTTGTGCTGTGGTAATCTTCTTGCTATGTTGTTTAATAACAACAAAAAATATCACAGGGTCTTAGCATTTAAAGGTCAATTATTTGGCCATAAAGGTGTTGATACGAAAAGATGACATTAAGGTTTGGAACATTTAAGGACTGAAAAATGTTAGTCGATCCTTTAACTAAAGGACTTCTTTCACTTGTGTTTGTGACACAAGTAGTATGGGTGTTTTGATGTCCTTAGACACTGTTAGTTAGGCGATAATTATGTTTCCTCTATGTACATTTATACAGTTGATGTATTATGACGGTATGATGGTTCATCAATAAAGATGATCATCGTTTATTCTCGATAATACGTGTTATCTTATATTGTCATAATACATATAAAAGTCTTAAGATTCGTGTCCATCTTAAGCATTTAAAAGTCATTGGGCATATATACAGATTGACCTTGAGCCTATGTCATTTTGACACATACAGCTTTATACGGATATTCATGAAGTTTGACATGACATAGAGGATATAAGTTTTAATCCCATAAAGGTTTTCTAATGCAGTTTAGCATTAAGTTAGAGAACATAAAGGTTTTCTCTAATGTAGTTTAGCATTTGGTGAGTGGAAATAAGTTTTCTCTAATATTGTTTAGCATTTGGTGAGAGAAAACATGATTTCTTTAATATAGTTTAGCATAAAGTTGAAGAAATCGAGACCTACAAATGAAGATAATATAATTTAGATCATAAAGGTATCATCCTAATTTGCTACACTTCATTTTCTCATTCATGTTAGTGAGGTATTAGGTATATATGATTGTATTGGATCTGTGTCACACATGACATATGCATTTGATACTTTTCGATATCGAAAGCCTTATAGGACGAAATGATAGACTTTCGTTATCTTTGGATCAAATGTTTTGTTTTTAAAACTTAGTCGACTAATCCAGTAGCGTGGCTTAATCGTGTTTTTAAACTAGAGTCAATACTGCAATTAATGCTTGTCTAAGGAGGAGAATGTGGACAATTTTGTCCTATCTCATAAAATTGGACAACTGTTAATTGCATTTTTCAATTTTTAATAACTTATCAGTTAAGTTACGTAATTTAATCTAGATAAAGATAATAAAGTGACTCAATACATGATCTAAATCAATGAGTTAAAGTTCGGGTGAAAAATGGAACCTAATCAGTGTGAACCGGATCTATATGAGGCTTATGGTAGGAAAACCCAATATGGAAGCTATATATAAAGGTTAAGATTTTTTGCAATTACTGGTGTCAATGGTAAACATAAGGATTCTCTAACCCGTTAAGAGAGCTTACGTTGTGAAAAAAATTGTAGAAAGATCTTATCCGCATCTTGGAAAGCAATTCTCGTGAAGGTGGTGGTGGATTCACACTCGTTTCAACTTCAAAAAACTCGTTTGAAATTATGAAGATCAAAATTAGATATTTTCTGCATTTTTTCATTTCTTGCCCTTTCACATTCGATCCAGAATATGTAATTAAAGTACCTTAATGTATTACATGATGCCTAATCCTGCCATCTGGACAACAAGTTGTTGCCAGAATTGGACAATAAACGAAGAAGTATCCAGTCCTCAAGGCTCTTTACCAGAGTATTACATGATGCCTAATCCCGCCATCTGGACAACAAGTTGCCAGAATTGGACAATAAACGAAGTATCCAGTCCTCAAGGCTCTTTACCTCAGGTTACCGCACCTCCCAACCACAAGTCACAACATATAATTCTTGCGGTTAAGCCAGTTAAGACATCAATAAGACAGGCCATTCCAGAGCTTTGTCCTCTTTGGTTACACCAGAGTTTTCTGGAGATTTGATGATACATTATCAATAATGTTAAGGATGACAAAAATGGTCTGGCTGTGAAGTGGGAAAAACGATGTTATTTCAATTCTTAATACACTAACTCAATAGTTTGATTTAGACTTGTTAGGTTTACCTATCAATATGTGACAAGTACTTGCCCGACTTGTGAAATTGAAAATTACAATTAAAATATTGATAGGTAAACATAACATGTCTAAATCAAACTATTAATTGTAATTTCAAATATTGAAATATACAAAAAATATTTACAGAATTTTTAATTATAATTTATCTTAATTTTTTATAGACTAATAATAAAGTTGAACTTAATTATAATTTTAAATTAAGAATAATTTATTCTTATTTTTTTTTCTTAAGAGTATTATTTAATGAATTAATAAGTGATACTCCAAATTCAACTATTATGTCTCAAATTATGGGAACTTGAACTCAAAATCTCAATTGGTAGATCTTAATGTCAATTCTTTTTTTTCTTCTTCAGTGATTTGACAAATTGAGTACGTGCTAATTGATTTGACAAATTGGGAACAAAATTAATTTCTATTTTGAGAGGAGAACAGAAGAGCTTAAACCCTAACCTGAAATCAGCCCCAGTTCCCAGAAGTTTCCATTTTGTTTTGTAATTCAGTCCCCAAACCGCATAAATCCTCCCAGGTCCCATTACCATGCCCAAAACAAAGCTCAACCTCAGTCTACATGCCACATCATAACGCCAATATGCAAATGAGTGGTTGCTGGCAATTTCCTAACCCAAATCCACAGGATTTTATCTACACTTCCAAGAAACCTGACTCTATAAAGCGCACGTCCAGGAACCTCTCTCTTTCTCAGGGACAAGTACAACACACTCCAAAAGCAGCTTTGTATTCTTCTCCAACTTCTCTTTAAACCCTTGTCGTTGGATCAATGGCTACTTCAGTTTCAACCGTTGGAGCTGTCAACTGGGTGCAGGTACTGTGGTTTCCCGCCTTTTTGCCTTTACGTACTTCAGCTTGTTAGTTTCTATTGAGCAAGCTTAAACCCATGTCTGTTTGCTGCGTTTTGGTGATCTTTCGTTATACTTTCTGCAGTTCAATTTGAATGTCACTAAACCATCAGGACAGAGCTCGGCGTTCCTTGGCAACAACTTGAAGAAGCTGAACTCCAAGGTAACAAGTCAGAGGGTTTTGTCAAGGAATAATTGGAAGGTTGTTGCGCAGTACGACGAGGAGAAGCAGACATCGAAAGACAAATGGAGAGGCCTTGCGTTTGACGAATCTGATTATCAACAGGACATAACTAGAGGTAAAGGAATGGTTGACACTCTCTTCCAAGCTCCTATGGAATCAGGAACTCACTACGCTGTCATGAGTTCCTATGACTACATCAGTCAAGGCCTAAAACAGTAAGTCATCAACTTCCTGAAATTGAATACTACCCAAATATGAATAGCTCATTAGTGATTCGCTATACAAGTTAGTTCTGATTGTGATTTGAATATCAGGTACATGGACAACAATATGGATGGATTTTACATTGCTCCAGCATTTATGGACAAGGTTGTTGTGCACATAGCTAAGAATTTCTTGAACCTCCCAAACATTAAGGTGAGTTAAAAGAGATTTTGGAGAGTCCTTGAGCTCCCCTAAATTGTCTTGGTTTCACAGAAGTAGTGACATGGGAGTGATCATAGCAGGTTCCTCTCATCCTGGGAATCTGGGGAGGCAAGGGTCAAGGAAAATCTTTTCAGTGTGAGCTTGTCTTTGCCAAGATGGGAATCAAGTAAGTGACAGAAGAGTATGAGAAATTTAACCAGTGAACTCTGTGGTCACGATGCTTAAATTCTTTGGTCTTTTGGTGATAATTCAGCCCAATTGTGATGAGTGCTGGAGAATTGGAAAGTGGAAATGCAGGGGAGCCTGCAAAATTGGTCAGGCAAAGGTACCGTAAGGCAGCAAACATTATCGGGAAGGGAAAGATGTGCTGTCTATTCATCAATGATCTAGATGCAGGAGCTGGTAGGCTTGGTGGAACTACTCAGTACACTGTCAACAATCAAATGGTGAATGCTACCCTCATGAACATTGCTGATAACCCCACCAATGTCCAGCTCCCTGGAATGTACAACAAGGAAGAGAACCCCCGTGTTCCGATCATAGTCACCGGCAATGATTTCTCCACATTGTATGCCCCTCTTATCCGTGACGGCCATATGGAGAAGTTCTACTGGGCTCCGACCAGAGAAGACCGGATTGGTGTGTGTACAGGAATCTTCAGGACTGATAATGTTCCCAAGGAGGACATAATCAAGCTTGTTGACACATTTCCTGGGCAGTCCATTGGTAAGCTTATGCAAAAGAACTAGTAATGTTGATTGATGTCAAGAATTGGATGCTTATAGAGATGTATCTATTGTTATTATCTGCAGATTTCTTTGGTGCTCTTAGGGCCAGAGTTTATGATGATGAAGTGAGGAAGTGGGTATCAAGTGTGGGCGTCGAAAGTGTTGGGAAAAAGCTTGTGAACTCAAAGGAGGGACCTCCAACATTCGAGCAACCAAAGATGACTCTGTCAAAGCTGCTCGAGTATGGCAACATGCTTGTCCACGAGCAAGAGAACGTGAAGAGAGTCCAATTAGCTGACAAGTACCTGAAAGAGGCAGCACTTGGAGATGCAAATGAGGACTCAATCAAGAACGGCTCCTTCTATGGTCAGACTTTTGATCTGTCTAGCTCAGATTATACCAAGTTCTGAGAAGTAAATTATGTTCTGATAAGAATGTTTTGATACAGGGAAAGCAGCACAACAGGTAAAGATTCCTGTTCCTGAAGGTTGTACAGACCCATCAGCACAAAACTTTGATCCAACGGCTAGGAGCGATGATGGAAGCTGTGTCTATCAACTTTAGGATAATCATGGACTTTAGTCTGTAATTTGGTAAAATGTATACTTCAGTAAGTGTCCTTTTCCTGATGAAGACCAAGTCGTTGTACAAGATTTCTGCTTGTAATTCAAATACTCTTAAATCTTAATTATACAAAGCTTTGCTCATTAACCATGTCAATATGGCAGCCAAACCCATCCAACCAATTGGGTTTGGCAACTGGTTTTGGTTTCAGTTTCTGAGCTGCTTGAAATTTTATCGGATCGGAGTCAAGTTCAACTAGCTCGATAGATGCGAAGTCTTGGAACTCAATTCTTTATTCATTAAGACATAATAAAGCAATTCTAATTCTAATTAATTTAATTAATTTTTCTTAAATTTAAATTATATGTTGTTTAATTTTTATTTTATTTGGTAGAGATTAATTTTTATAAATAGTATTTTATTATATTTATATTTAGTGTTATTTTTAATCAAAATTTAAAAAAATTGAAAATTTTAAAAATTAGAAAACAATATACATGATAGGATTTCAGATAAGACTCGAAAGCGTAGAATAACATTGACACATGCCATAAAACCAGGGAAAGGGGTCGGGTCAAAGAACATCAAGGTCCGGCAAATGCGTAGCTAACAGGCTAGCAAGCTTCTCAAGGTCCGGCAAATAAAACCCTCTGCTTCTGACGGAATATCTGATCAGCCAACTAGCAAGGCCCAAAGCCCAAATGGGTGAACCTAATCTGAACCTTGCAGAAGAGTGTGTGAACAACGTTTGTCATTTCGAGTCACGACTCACGTGAACCCATCTAATGTAAATCATGTGACTGCAAGAAGTAGCTTGTTTTGTTGCAACCAGATGTCAAAACCAGAGAAGAAGATGTGTAACCAATCTTTATTTTCTCTTGTTTTTGGGTATGAAGTTCGGACCAGATCCTGTTTTATAAGTCAATTCCTACTCTATTTTATTAAATAACAGAATTGAAACATTCTAATGGTTAGAGAGAATCTCGTCCGACGAAGTTAATTATTTTGTAGGCCCACTTCAATCGTCACAAATTGGAAGCGAAATAAGAGCAGGGTGTCACCGTCCTCGGTTGTTTGTGTTCAGCCATTTAAGTTCACTTTTGCTTGCAGTAATCCATCTTCACCAGTCTTCATTTTCAACGTATGAGACCTACTCTCTTGACTCTTCTCTTGAACATATCATCCCATTCTTGTCCACCCTCACCAACCTCTTAGTATCGCTATCTCATCCTCCTCTCCAATGCCTGGATTTGATGGTCTTCCTCTCTAACATGGCCCATCTTCTCAAAGTTCTCTCCTTTTTTATCTTTCTGTTAGTTCCTACCTCATGCCAAATCGATGAACTTTTCTACGCCGGATTCAGAGATGCAGGCGCCAACATAACATTAACTGGTATTGCAGATATTGAAAAAAGTGGCATCCTTCGCTTAACCAATGACAGTACTAGATTAATCGGTCATGGTTTTTATGTCTCTCCATTTCAGTTCAAGAACAGAACAGATGGAAAGGTCTTATCTTTCTCTACCACTTTCGCTTTTGCTATAGTCCCCGAGTATCCAAGACTCGGTGGTCATGGACTCGCTTTCGCAGTATCAACTTCTAAGGATCTAAAAGCTCTCCCAAGTCAGTACTTAGGCCTCCTCAACGCAACAAACGAAGGCAACCTCACGAACCACCTATTTGCGGTTGAGTTCGATACTGTGCAAGATTTTGAGTTCGGTGACATCAACGACAACCATGTTGGTGTCGATATTAACAACTTGAGGTCCAGTGCCTCCGCTGTCGCAGCTTATTATACTGAAGATTCTACCAAACAAGATTTAAATCTCAAGAGTGGTAATCCAATTCAAGCATGGATCGATTATGATTCTGTTCAACAAGTTCTCAATGTAACTATTGCTCCCAATTCTGAAAGACCAATCTTGCCAATCTTGTCGTTTCCTTTAGATCTATCAACAATTTTTGAAGAGTATATGTATGTTGGATTCTCTGCTTCAACGGGTTTGCTTGCTAGCTCGCATTATATTCTTGGATGGAGTTTCAAGATTAATGGGCAAGCTCAAAATTTGGATCTTTCTTCGTTGCCCCCACTTCCTGGTTCAAAGCACAAGCATTTAGGTACGACTATAGGGGTTTCAGTTGCATCAGTTGTTATTGCAATTACCGCGATTTCTCTGTGCGTGTTTTACTTTGTTAGGAAGATTAAGAACGCTGATGTAATAGAAGATTGGGAGTCTGAAATTGGTCCGCATCGGTACTCGTATCAAGAGCTGAAAAAGGCAACGAAGAGTTTCAGTGGAAAGGAACTTCTCGGGCATGGTGGTTTTGGTCATGTTTACAAAGGTACGTTACCAGGTTCAAAGATACAAGTTGCTGTTAAGCGAATCTCAAATGAGTCCAAACAAGGACTGCGAGAATTTGTATCAGAAATTGCCAGCATAGGGCGGCTTCGTCACCGGAATTTGGTGCAGTTAATGGGGTGGTGTCGTCGGAGAGACGATTTCCTTCTTGTCTATGATTTCATGGCTAATGGTAGTCTAGACAAGTTCTTGTTTGATGAGCCTAAAGTGGTCTTAAATTGGGAACAAAGGTTCAAGATAATAAAAGATGTAGCTTCAGGGCTTCTTTACTTACACGAGGGCTATGAGCAAGTGGTGATTCACAGAGATGTTAAGGCAAGCAATGTTCTGTTAGACGATGAGCTAAATGGTAGACTTGGTGATTTTGGTCTTGCAAGATTGTATGAACACGGTTCAAACCCGAGTACTACACGGGTTGTGGGAACATTGGGGTACTTAGCACCTGAACTATCAAGAACAGGGAAGGCCACAGAGAGCTCAGATGTGTATGCATTTGGTGCACTTTTACTAGAGGTCACGTGTGGTCGGAGACCAGTTGTGCCCAAGGCATCACCTGAAGAGATAGTCCTTGTGGACTGTGTTTGGAAAAAATTTGCAGAAGGTAGATTACTTGATGTGGTGGACAAGAGACTGAATGGTCATTACAGTGACAAAGAAGTGTTGATAGTGTTGAAACTGGGGATTATGTGCTCAAATTCTGTCCCAATGGCACGACCAAACGTGAGACAAGTAGTCAGGTGCTTGGATCAAGAAGTTGGATTGCCTGAAAAATTGAGGGCTCCTGATAGTTTTTCTGCAGAGGGGTTTGAAGATCTTGTGAACTCTTTAGCTTCTTCATCTTCTGATCAAATGATTCCCTACTCTTTCATGGAAAATGGGTATGGCGGTAATGCTAGTTTTGCTTCTGTTTCTACTTCTTCCATTCTCCATGGTAGAGGAGACAGTGGGTAGGGAATTTCTTGTACAGAAGCAATTTTCTTGAGATAATCTCATGTCTTCTCTTGAATGTTTATTCGATTTTTCTCTCAAGTTTGTGTCTGGCAATCGATTACTTTGAGTCTAGCCAAGTACAATAACATAATAGTTTTGCTCTGCTTTGTTTTGGACTCAGATTTCATTCTTTCAGTCTGTTATTAAATTACGTTTCTTAGTAGTATGTCAAAGTTTGTCAGTGCCCCGTATGTTTATATAGTTTTCTTCTGTCTACATGTGAGTTAGTCAACATTTTAAAAATAATTAATAACTTGTTAATAGTGTATTCAAATAAATTATTTAGTAAATTACTAATTCAAATTCAGTTGATGGAATTAATCTAACCAACCTTACAATATAAATAAAAGTGAACCTTACTTGAGATCCACCGTCTAAAATATAAATTCATTGACAAGTCAAATCCACCTTCTAAAATATATATAACAAAGTGGTAATAAAAGGAACTCATTCTCCGAAATATATAAATAGTGACCTCATCATGTGAGACCACCGTTATGGGTTCCGTATTGTTCCGATTGGTACAGGCTAGAATGTACCGTATTGACTTAAATTTGATACCAAATTTTTAGTTTTGGTACTGGATTTAAATACTGGTCGGTACCGGCCAATTTCGGCTGTAGCGGCCGGTGTTCAAAATACTGGTCAAATATCGGCCAGTACCGAAAATTTTTAAAAATTGAGGGATTTTTTTGCAAAATTTTCAAAATTTCCCTCCATTCTTCCTACCTCTCATTTCCTCCTTTTTTTTCAAAGTTTTTAAAATAATAATAAATATTTTATTACTATTAATAATTATAAATTAAATAAAACTTAAAAATAAATTATTTTTTATTTTTATTACTAATAATTTATTTTTTATTTTTATTACTAATAAATTA
>JANVCL010000189.1:59706-69991 GCA_026546855.1 Erythroxylum incrassatum | reverse complement strand
AACGAAAGAGGTTTAAGCTAGCCTATAGTTAAAAAATTGCAATTTAAGTTGATAAAGGGGGTTTTGCATGTTGATCAAATTTGAGGAAATTAAACTAAAATTAAAGAAAATTGTATAAAAAGTATATTTTTGGATTTTTGGGAAACTGAAATAAAATAAAATTCAAGCAATGATCAAATGAGGTAAAGTCCTCTTGAAAACAAGCTTAGGCTATCACGGTCCAAAACAAATTTTTTCGGGATATAATCCACTAAGTTTTTGAATAATTAACCTTAAAGGACTCTTTAAGTCCAAGGATTTAATCAATGAACTCCATTTCTTAAAACCTTGTGAAAGCATCTTAGTGTGTGTAATGAACAAGTTAATGCAAGTGGTTAATTGGATCAAGCACAATGTCAATATCAAACACAACTAGGAAGATAAAGAAATTAACACAATCAACAAAAGACATATATGAGACTTCATATATTAAGCATCAGAATTCTACATATAACCACATCCATAACACAAAACATTGTTCACACTTGATTAAACTCTAACCAAGCTAACCTAACTATACTACCGTAAACCCTAACTCAATGATTTACAATAATATAATTAAAATTTGACAATGTCGGATTACTCCCCTTTCAAGCCCGGTGAACTCAAGCCATTGCTACATTTTCAAGAGGTCGGAAGCCTTGGCCATGCATTACTCTGAAAATCCTCATCACTGTTGAAGTTTCGACGTTACCCATGACTACAGAGATAGACGGTGGAGGTGACGATGAAGTGGCTGGCGGTGATGGATAATGATCGGAGATGGAAATGATGGTGGTAGGGTGTCAAAGCGTTTCTGTCGTCTCTGGTGGCTACCGAAATGTTCTGTGTATTGTGTATATGATTAATGACCTAATTTGGCAAGTCTTTAAAGGAAGGGGTCAGGTCGGGTCGGCATAGTGAGAGAATTTTCCATTTAAAGTCCGGGAACCCGTCTGGTCGTCGCGGCGAGATGATTAGTTGACGTCGCGGTGTGCTCTTTTGGGCTCGTTCGTTGCGGTGGGACAATTAATAGACGTCGCAGCGTGTTGTCCTTGGCTAGCTCGCCGCGGCAAGATGATTGGTATGCGTTGCGTCGTGTCTTCTTCTGGATGCGCCGCGACGTGCGTGAAGGAGATCACGTCCTGTTGACTTTCTGATCTTTTTGACTCCCTTTTCTCCTACAAAATAAAATAACAATTTGCAGTATCAATTATCCTTAGAAAAATTATAATGCAATTAATATCAATTTGCAACAATTTTACTAACAAATTGCATATAATATGAGCTCACTATAAGGGACTAATTTAAGCACAAAATCATAAATTAAGAGTCAAAAAGTATATTAACAATCATGAAAGTGCAGCCAATTTATAAGATAAACTTGGGCTCAATCACCCTTGTTCCTCTTGCTTCTCTTGCCTCACTTGATTTCCTTAAACAATAACCAAAATTCCATTCAAATTGTTGCAGAAATCGGAAAGTCATATTTTAACAAATTGGACTATATCTTATACTGAAACAAACATTCTATGCTCAAGTTCCATCCAAAACTTGAGATCTTTAGAGACTTAATTGCAATTTTATTCCTTCATACAAATTGTAGCCCTATGTCTCTAGTTTACAACGAATCAAAAACTACCTCATTTTGAATCTACAACTAAAGTTATGCCTAAAATACCAGAACATGTTTGTGCAGGAAAATGAGCTTCACCGCGGCGAAAATGTTAGAGTTCACCGCGACGAATATGTCCAGAAACCTCCTGAAAACTTGTTTTTTAACATTCTTCATCTATATACTTCCCAACTTTCAAATATAACCTATCTTACCCTTAAAACATCATTCCTACTTCATTTCTAAGCTCATTTCAATCCCCATATCATTCACAACCAATTCATAAACTACATTTGATCATTTACCAAACAATATCACTTTTACATTAACCATTCATCAACAACTTCCTACACATATTTACTTTAGTTTCACATCTAACTATCATAAAAAATGCTTCATCTAACAAATCAAAAAGGGTTTACGCCTATACTTACTTGATTTATCCAAAGCTCTTCAATCACGATGAAACCTTAACTTGTTGTTCTTTCTTTTCTTTTCTTCCTTTCTCTTCTTGATAAACCTTAAAATCACCTTAGATCTTCCTTCTTTTCTTTCAAGAACAAAACCCTCTCTTTTCTTCTTCCATTTTTGTATTTCTCTTCTTCTCCCCCTCACTCACGATGTTATCTTCTTCTTAGAAGCAAGACCCCTCTTCTTATTTCAATTCATACACTTAATGGGTATAAAAAGTCCATTATACCCTTCATTTTATGCCTTATGTCTTATAATCTTAAGTGTCATGCCCCATTTGCCCTTATACAATCTTACAACTTAATACTTCAATTCAATCAACCTATGTCATAAAGTCTTACCAACATTAACATAATAATTACCTCCGTAAAATAATCCCATAAGGACCTCCTAATTTATTTAAATCATGCTTATTCCTCAAGAGAAAAAAAAGGGAAAAATTTAGGGGCCAACAGTTACCCCATTGGCATACATTATGTTTGAATTGAGAAACTTGACATACATGTTATTTTTAATTAATTGGTGAGATGAATATGTATTAAATTTTGTATGAAATAAATTAAAACAAATAGTGGAATAAAAAATATAATAACATTAAAGAATGACAACTACTTTAGCCAAATAGGAAATAGCTTGAATTAGTTATTATGAGCTTTTATTATGAAATTTCAATGAAATTTAATTATATTTTCCCCTAGTAAAATGGATAGGAATTGGAGGAATGTGATAAGATTGGCATGTCAATTAGGGAGTTAGCAGTACTACGTCATGATATATGTTACCAGACTGTATGTCTCTGAGAGCTCAGTTCTGGTGTAAGACATTTGATTTGTGTTATGAACTACATGGTTCCGAGCGTTCAGTTCCAATATGAAGGTATAAAAAATGGATCGTGGTTCTGAGAACCCGATCTTGTATTTTTTTTAAAACCCAACTTATCCAATTTGGTGATACAATTCTGATGGATTTTACTTTGAGGCAATTACAGAAAGTAGATAAATGCATTATTAATGATTAAAGAACTTCAAATGAAAGTAGTTATTGAATGTACAATTTATTGATCATTGTGTAATTAGATATGAATTATTAAAATAGA
The DNA here is from genome assembly GCA_026546855.1 of Erythroxylum incrassatum. Lineage (NCBI taxonomy): Eukaryota > Viridiplantae > Streptophyta > Magnoliopsida > Malpighiales > Erythroxylaceae > Erythroxylum > Erythroxylum incrassatum. The sequence continues at coordinate 66,791 of JANVCL010000189.1, read as the reverse complement.
TATATGCTTGTATTTCATAACTTGATTTTAAATGCCTATTTATGCTTATAAATAAATAAAGATATTTATATATGAAAATATTATATATTATGCACGTTATGGTTGAATTGAATGTGAAATGGAATTACTTGAACACCACTAATCCTATAGCTTAGTGTGTGGATTTTCTTTCTGCGCATAGGTTTTGAAGAGAATTAGAAGAAAGCTGTGGTGGATCTACTGCAAAACAAGAGTCACATAGAGGAACCCGAAAGAATTAAAGGTGGATGTACTAAAAATTTTTATTTTGTTTTTGGTTATGACATGTACACATAAAGAAGTCAAGGATCTTACAAGATTTTATTGTGAATTATAGATGAATAAATGAAAGTTATGTACAAAATCTAGTTTAGATGTGTTGAAATGTATTGGAGGATGGATAAATTATTTTGTCAAAGAGTTTGACATGGAGATGGATAGTTGAGTAACATGCATGAGAAGTGTATTAAAGTTTCTTGTAGGAGGTTTTAAGTAAATATAGAGGAAACTTTGTCTAATTTTTTATAAAGTGAATAGTAATTGCTAGAATAATGAGGTTTTAAATAAAAAATGTTGTAGTTGAAGTATTAAGTATTTAAGAATATCGTAACACTTGGTATGCCGATTCCATTATCGGGTATGGGGTGTCACACAGTGGGCAAGGTGGTGAGTGAACAAACAATGGCTAGAGATGGCTTACTTTTAAGATGGGTGAAATTAGATAGATTATTTTTCATCTTTTTATTGTTTTATTTAATAATAATTAATTAAAATTTACAAAAGTATGACCAATACATACATTACATCTAAAATCTTACGTATCAGAAAACACATTTAACATGATTTTTCACGTCAGTTCTGTTAATGGGAAAATTAACATCGAACTATATTTAAGAAAATTTAAAAGTTGAGTATTTAATTATCACTTTTGAAACTTCAAGTTATAATTGAGAAATTGTAGAAGGTTTGAGATCATTTTTGTCATTAACCCCTAAAATTAAGAAAATATTTTTTAGATAATTAAGAAAAATATTTCTTAATTAAAATTTATTTATTTTAATTTTCTTGAGGCTTTTGTCTAGCTGAAGAGTCTAACAATAAATAATAGTGAAAATCTACAAATGGGCAGGATCCTCTCAGCCCAATTTGTCTAACTCATGTTCGTGATGTCTTTGTTGGGACATGCAGTGTAAAGTTGAGAGTAGGACTTAATTTACGTATCACAATTTTTTTAAAATATTTGGTTACACCTTCTATTATTAATTTTAGCTACTATTTATTCAGGCAAAATAAAAATTTATTTAGTTATTAATATCACTACACTTTTATTATCAATAATTAATAACTCTAAATAATAATTTTTATAAATTTTAATAGTGATTTTATATTAAAATAATTTGACATAAATTTAGTAAAAGTTTTAACTAATAATAATATTATTTTAAAAATCAATAAAATTATAAAAGGAACTTGTACAGTTTTATGGTGAGTTTGAAAATAGAGTAGTATCAAATAACCCTTAGAAATAAACCGATACTCAGATGTCTATGAGTTCATGAAAAAAAAGAGGCTAGGGGATTATGCATAAACCTCCTCACTCAAACTAATGACATAGGTTTGTTGCAACTTCAAATTCTTGACAAAATGTATTCATTTTCTATTAAATCTTGTAAACAAAACAATATTATTTTAGTATCGATATAATCAAATTTTGAATTGTTTAAATATAATCGAACTAAATTTAAGTAGAAAAGATCAAATTGCACCAACATGACCCACTACTAAGTATGATAGTCTGACTTGACCTAACCTTAGGAATATGCATGGCTTGAGTCTAAATTCAATCTCGAGTAGACCTCCCAAAATGATATTATTTTGGATAAGTTTTCCAAAACAACATTGTTATGTTCTTCAATTTTTTAAAAATTTAAGTCTAAAATAATGTCGTTTTAGGTAACGAGATCTTTAGTTTCTTTAAATTTAAGACTAAAATAATGTTGTTTTGGGAAGTTTTCTCAAAACAACATTGTTTTGATGGACAATTAGATTGTTAAGAATTTTTGGACCATACCTCAAACTGACCCCTCAAGCCTGAATCGGACCTAAAATTCAATTAAGTCAAACCTTACCCTGTGACTTCCAAGCAAGCCTTATTTCCAAGCCGACTTATGACAAGAAGTTAAAAGGAACGGAGGTGATACCAATAATTGATTTATTTTTCAAATGTTTACTTATTTTTCAAGGCAGAAGTAAAATAACTCATTTGATGCTTAATTTTTTGATGCCTTATTTGTTACACAATTATAAGATAAGTGTTAGACCTTTAAGTTTAGATTGTAGAATCGTATAAGTCTTAACGAGCCTTGGCTGATGCTTGACGCTAGAGATGATGGAACAAGGCAGAGACTTATGAGTAGGAAAGGAAAAGTGGGCATCATCGATGATAACTCGAGAATAGGCGAGCATTGGTGCTCATTAGAAACCTTTGATAAGATGCAAGATTTGGATGTGATACCAAAAGATGATGGCATAACTAAGTCATGTTGAGTCTGATGCTACAAGAAAGAACTTAACTTTAACAAGGAGGTCTAAAGGTATATAAACATTTGAGGTTAGTATACAATGACTCATATTTTGGGCTAATTTAGGTCATGGAGCAATTAGACTACACTATGGACGTGCTTGGATAGATCATGCACAAAGATGGCTCGAGATGTCTGAATAGAAGGCTCTTTGAGACACTTTATTTCAAGATGTAATGATATGATGACATACGGAAACAATATACAAATAGTAGCCTGAAAAAATGGAAGCACTACCTTACAAAGCAGGAGCACTTCTTTAAGTAGTGGGAAGGTGGGAAGGATGATATGCAACTAATAAACATCTTTCCCCACTTCTTTAGTAGAGTTAATGGAGAAAATGAGTAGTTTTAGCTTTTTTGATCCCAAAGTTCTTGTAAGCCTATACAAAGGCATTCTTTGTAGTTTATTTGTGTTAAGTGTTATAAATTCAATCATCTATAAGAGATTTGAGAGCTTTGAGAGAAAGTTCTTTATAAGAGCTTTAAGTAAGGTATTTTTGTAAAGTTCTTCAAGTTGGAAGAAACTCAAATTCCTTTGTATTGTATCTTTGAGATTTGATTAATAAAATGTTAGCTTTGTCGCAATTCTCTTATTTATCCCTTTTGATTATTTATGTAAAATACTTGTGTCATGAGAGTGTAGTGAAATACTTAAACACGAGTGATGTGAGGCATTAAAAAACAAACATAACTGAATCACGAAGGGAAGGCTAAGTTGAGCTTTGTGACTTAAACTTGACTACAACACAAGGATTTTGCCAAAATCATCCTAATTTGTGGCACTTTAACAAGTCCTTGTGATAATTAGTATCAGAACCTTGTTTGGAGAAAAATGGTTAGTGGAAGTAATTTGACGGATATAGTTGCTCAATTATAGGCGATGATTGGTTCTCTAGCCTTAATGAATGAGAGAGTGATTCCTTTCTAGTATCATTTTGAAGTTATGGAAATTGAGCTTCAAGAGATCAGGAAAGAACTTGAGGAATATATAAATGCTCATAAAGAGATGAACTTAGACATATTGGTGCCTAAACGTGCTATGTCTAGGCATAAATTGGGAGTTTGATTGGAGAGCACTTAGGTGAAAGTGTGTAAACCCCAAGTTTTTCATGCCAAGTGAATTATCAATAAGCTTAAAATTTTCATATAGAATATGGAACAAAACTTTGTAGCAGTAAAGGTATCTAATTTAGAGAAGATGTCTATCACGACTATATATATGGTGGACAATGCAAAGCTAAGGTAGAGAATGAACATCTCTAATGGCATCAGTATGGGTAGACCTCCTATCGACACTTAGGAGAAAATAAAGGAGCTAACATACTAGTTTCTCCCCAAAAACAGTTTATGGCTTATGAGGAAAGCTTTGAAGAAGTTAAAACAAGACGGTTCGATGTTTGAGTATATAAGGAAATTCACATATTTGATGTTGGACATGCAAAACATGTAGGAGGAAGACAAGTTGTCTAACTTCATAAGCTCCATGAAAGGTTAGATATAAATGGAGCTCCGAAGATAGAACATGAAAGACCTCCCTAACGTAATAGTGGTTGTAGATGCTTTGGTGGATTTACAAATGCCACTAACCATTTAAACTAGCAATAAAGGCAAGATGAATGGTGGCAAACATAATGGTTTGGAGAAAGGCAAGGAGAAGGTATATGAATATTCTTAATATAAGTTTAAGAAATAAAAAATGAGATATTGCTTGTTTCATTTATGAAGGGCAACATTTTACTCTTGAATGCCTAAATTGAAGGGTGGCTAGGGAACAAATCAATTCCATGGCTAGAATGGATTAAGAAAAAAGAGGTAAAACCCTACAGAAGAAATCTATCTCAATAATTATGCTATGATGGATGCAATTGACCTCAACAGTAACAAATTGGCTTTGTCATAACTCTCTTGTTTGTCCATTTTGATTGCTTGTAAAATACACTTGTGTTGTGATAGTAGAGTAAAATACTTAAACACGAGTGACGTGAGGCGTTCATAAACATATGAAATTATTAGTCAATAATCACGAAGGGAGGGTTGAATTGAGCTTTGCGACTTCAGCTTCACTACTATATGAGGACTTTGGAAAAATTATTTTAATTCCTCTGTACCCGAAAAAGTCCATATGATGATAAGTATCACACAATTTCTTGTATATAAAACCTACTTTTCAATATAAAGTTGTTTTAAGTGGAGCAATTAAGGTATATGTGAGTTATAAGCATTGACAAATTTAAAAAGGTTTCAATACTATAATGTATACTCACAAGCAACTGTCAGTGGATACATCACTATTAAGCATAAAGATCAAAATATTAAACAACATTACAGATAGGTCTATAGGATTCATAAACTTCCTACATCAACCAATCTCATTAGCCAATCATTAGAGCTCTTGCAGTTTTGGTTGTTTATAAATCTAATCCTTTTGTCCTTGAAATCTCTAATAACAAAGGAATCAGGTGGAATGGACTTAAATTTTTAGCTCCTAGCAAGTCCTCCTTTATCTTGCTCTTTAACTTCATCGACCAATAAGATCAGGCCAAATGATTCTTGCTCCTGAATTTGATCAAAATGGAAAACTCATAAAACCTTGAATTTTCTTGCATAAAGACACTATTCAATACCCCATTTTGTAATAATTGAAAATATCATATTTCCTATAGATTTTATGACATGAAAATTATACATATTAAATGAACCCAAACTCTATTTTGTAAATTTGTATTTTATACAGTAATATAAAATCAAAGCCTCTTTTCTCATTTGGGACAATACAAGTAGCATAAAATCCTTATTATAAATAAGCTTTCAACGATGAAGTCAATGTCGAATTGAATTAAGAAAAAATAGGTTAAGTTAGACTTGATTCGCTTCATTGTTATCTCTAAAGAGAATTATATAAGTTTTTCTCAGCGTAATGTTAGAAAGTTTTTCTCTCCATAATGTTAGAGCTTGAATAGAGTTCTTATGGTTTTTTAAGTTTCAGAATTTAGTTGATAAAAGATGGGCAAGACTATAAGATATAATAAAGTGACAGTTAATCATTGTTGGATTGTCCCCTGTAGACGTTGCAATCCGAAGCATTAGCAAGAAAGCTTGGACACATGCTGTTCTCAGGTTAAACAGTCCCGCGAACTTTCTTTTTCAAGTTAGCAGATCGGCTCCTCCGGTAACTTGTAGCCAAATCGATTCTACCTTTATAGGAGTTTAAGTCTTTTATATTATAGTATCTTATTATATTCAATAAATTTCAACCATTTATTTATGTGGATTCCACGTGGAGTCCGTGAAATAAATAACTATAATTTTATGAGACAGAATAAAACAGAGTAATATTAGATAGATGATCTGGACCTCTTTATAGAGCCACTTCTTTTTATTTTAGATGGACCAGAAAGGTGCCTATGACCTCATATAATAATTAAATTATATTTGTTTACAATATCATTTAATTATTATATAAATATTTATATCATATTTTAATTTGTTATCTATTTATATTTTAAAAATAATATTATATTGAAAATTTTTAATTTATAAATTCAAAAAATAATATGATTTTAATGACTGGACTTAAACTTTTTATAGGAGACTTTCAAATTTAAAGTAAGTCTGAAATTTAACTAACTAGAAATGTAATCATCAAACTGATTAGGTAAAAGATATAAGGCTAAATGGAGTTGTTTTTTCAACGAATTAGTTAGCTTAATCCTGAAATCATTTGTAATCGTTAGTCTTAAACGGTTAAACCTAATCAAGTTGAAATTGCTCAACGATTCTTTGAATTACATCCAATTCACAAAATATCTAGCCCATGTAATCATCGGATCTTACACATGTTTTGACTAGTATAACTTATTATCAGAATTTTATTAACTTATGAAATTAATAAAAATTCAGTGAAAATCCTTTATATATTTTAATACTATAAGATATTTTTCTAAAGCTTTTTGTAATAATAAAAGTATTTTTAAAATAAATAAAAGTATAAGATGTCTCGTAGTCATAAACATGCGATGAACAACAGTAGTTACGAAATTAGACTACTTTTTGCATTGACTTCGAAGCCTCAACTAGAAATGTCGAAGAGTTTTGTTTTTTCAAGCAGAAATGTTCTATGTACGTTGAATTACTAAACTAATCACATTGACTCTTTTATCTAAAAATCATAGCTTGAAAACTTTAAACTTGTATCACATAATTTGGTTTTAAAACTTTCTAGTTGCATATAGTGGAAGAGATCGGCTATGTTGTCCAAGCTTTTAATTCTTCTGGTGTCTCACATTACCTTGGTGGCCGTTGCTCAAGACGTCAGTTTCATCTATAACGGCTTCAAGTCATCAGCCAATCTAAGCCTTGATGGTGTAGCTAGTTTCACCTCCAGTGGCCTTTTGATGCTCACTAATGGAACCAAGCTAGAGCAAGGTCATGCCTTTTATCCAAACCCAGTAACCTTCAAGAACTCTTCTAACAGTTCTGCTTT
>JANVCL010000189.1:19310-41283 GCA_026546855.1 Erythroxylum incrassatum | reverse complement strand
GGAGTGTGCATGAAGTAGGAGCCATGACGGCTCAGACCAAAAGGATGGAAAGCCTAGAATCAAAGGTGGATTCCCTGGAGCATAGGATAACTTCACAGTTGTCCTCCATCACGGCCGAGCTCAAAAATTTGAATGTGCATCGCCCATCATCTTCTACTGATCTGACCGCACCTAGCTGCGAGACTTGCGGATCGGTGATGCACATATCCAGTGTTTGCCCCGGGAGATATGAGGAAGTGTCTGCAGTTTACCCGGGCAGACAAAATCCAAAGTGGGACCCGTACTCCAACACATACAATGAGGGATGGAGATCCCATCCGAATTTCAGTTGGAGAAACAATGAGGGAAGAGCACCCAACCGTTTTCAACAAGGGAGTGGAGCTGGACCATCTACCAACCAGTTCCATGATCAGCAAGCGTTGACGGTGCAACAACCACCCAAGGAGGACACTAATCAGCTTCTGCATAGCATGATGGCGTTGATGAAGGAAGAGAGGAATTCCAATACAAACCAGTTTACCGCAATCGCGAATTTGATTCAACAGGATTCCTCGAAGAATGCTGCTCGATTCAGTGCCTTAGAAAAAAGAATGGAACAATGGGAAACAAAGGCAGAGAATCTGAATTCCTATGTCACTCAGTTGTCTAACAACTTGAGTGACAACCAAGCTCGAAGCAGCGGAACAATACCTTCCAACACGGTCATCAATCCGAAGAGCTTGAATGCAATTGCTTTGCGGAGTGGAAAGCAGGTACAGTTCAGCATTCCAGAGAAAGACGAATGCACCGAGACAGTTGAGGTTAAAGATGCGCCTCAAATTAAAAAGAAGGTTTTGAGATCCAGTGGATGTAACATCCTTAAGACCTAGGGTGTTCCAGGCCCATATTGCCATAGTTTTCATGGCAAAGAAGGGCATATTGTGCCTAGGAAAGAAGCCAACTAAATAACAGGCCCAATGATGGAGGTCACCATCAATAATGTCATCCAAGACCTCGATGGGTCCATGCAAAGGGATATGAGACAAGTCCGAAAACATAGGTCTCGTGTTGGGAGATTTGATTCGAACTTTATCAGCCTAAGAAAAATCGGATTGTTGTTTTACTGATTTCCTAAAATTTTACCTAGAATTCTGCCTAGGTTTCCTCAAATTCTCATTAACATGCTCAACAGGGGTATTAATGGAATTTACAATAGTGGCAGAATGCGTTTTCAACCCATTCAGGGCTCTTGGTGGTTGTGTGGGCTTCAGCCCATTTGGATGGAGTCCATTGTCCTGTGAGGAACCAGCTAGAGGGAGATGTTTGGGAGCCACTCCCTTTCCACGTGTGGCAGTCACCGTCAGGTATCGCAGCTCCTTACCGGCGATAACAGCAGTAGACAGGGCAGGGGCTGCCGGTGGGGAAGACGACGCCGCAGGGACAGGCGGGGCCACAGGGGTCACCGACGAAGCAAAGGCGGTTGCTAGTGGTGCAGGTGTTGCCCCCTTCTGTAGACCCGACGGTGAGAAGCATGGTACGACGACTCCACCGCCCCTGTCAGCTGCGGAATCGTGGACGTCCCTTTCAATGGTGAGGTTGCGGTAGGTAAGTGGGGGTTGAGATTGGATTTGTGTGGTGATGGTGGCAGATGGAGGTGCAGTGGAAGGAGGTTGAATGTTGAAAGTTTCGGGGATGATTTGTGGGTAGGGATGTGTTCCGATTGCAAAACCAATGGTTGGGTTGTGTAGATCAGAGAATGTCGAAGAGATTGATGTGGGTTGCGAAGGAAGAGAGTCAACAGAGATGATTCCAGCGACTATAGCGACGGTAGTGGTCTGTGCGACGGGGCCAATGGTGTCGGTGGTAGATCGGCCAAAGATAGTGGATTGCGGGCGGTTTGCGGATGCCGGAGTTGTTAAATTTCTTTTCCGGCCCATAAGAAAAAAATGGAGATGAGAGGATTTTTCTCTCACTAAAAAACTCAAAACCCTCCCTTCTCTAAACCCTGAACCCTAAAAACCCTAAACCCTAAAACCCTAAACCCTAAAATTCTAAACCCTAAACCCTAACCGTAAAACCTAAAACCCTAAACCCTGAAACCCTAAACCCTAAAACCCTAAACCTTAAACCCTAAACCCTAAACCTTAAACCCTAAAATCGTAAACCGTAAACCCTAAAACCTCTATCAGAACTCACTATCTTTACTTTTTTATCTATCTGCCTTTCTATCTCATTAATGACCACCTCTAAGATGTCCACAGACTGAGACTTCTTATGTAGCAGATAAACATATCCATATCATGAGAAGTCATCAATAAAGGTAATGAAATATTTTCCACCGCCCCAAGAAGGAACGTCGAAAGGACCACAGATGTCAGTGTATATTAATTCAAGTAATACGTTACTTCTCATGGCTGGATGCTTTGATATATGTTTGGTTTGCTTGCCTTTAATGCAATCCACACATATATCCCAATCAACAAAATTCAATGGAGGTAAGATTTCATTTTTCACTAACCTCAATACCTTTTCTTTAAATATATGACCTAATCTTTTATGCCACAAAAAAGCAAAACATTCACTATGTGCACTACATTTATTTCCTATAATATGGTCAACATAAAATTCATTCCAGCAAATCAACATCTAACAACAAACAATCATGGATACAAGTACGCAAAATGAATCGAACCATAAATGATTTTACAATTGGTATCAAAACCTGGGATTGCATGATTTGTTATCTATGATATTTTCTACCGTATATAAAGATAATTGTGTTTTCTGTTCCATTGGTGTTTTCTGTATTTGTAATGGCATGAGTTTCTTTGTTTCATTGCTATGAAAGGAATACAGAAATAAACAGATAGACATAGTAATAGAAAATGCTAAGTTTTGATGCTTTATTTTTACGAAAATACCATTAAAAAACACAAGTTTGGATGCTTCATGTTTATGAGAAAGAATCAAAAGAAATTGCGTTTCTGGATTGTGGGTTTGTTTTGTATTTGGTTTTAATAGTTGAAAGCAACAAACAAACCCTTTTCCTCTTGTATATATGCAATGTTTTTAATGGTGTTAACACAGAACAAAACACGATTACTTTTGGTGATATGTAATGCTTATGGGTTCTGTGTTTGCTTATGGAAATATATTTGATTGATGAAAAAGAAAGGAAACGAAACTCCATTGTTATTGTTTAGAGGGAGAAAAAAATCCATGGGTTTGTTTTCGTTGGTTAACCACCGAACATGTACATAGAGGATGTGTTAAGGGTTAGAGAAAATGGAAATAACAAAAGGTTAGAGTGGTTTTGGTATGAAGAGAAACCAAAGCAATGCAAAGAAACGTTAGAAAATTAAAAAAAATGAGAAATGAAAACCATCATCAAAGGAAGACGATGGTGCACCCGCCAGACGCTACGTGATGTGGCAGACAGTTGGGGCGTGCTCTGCATGCTCCAGACGGGCTTCAGGTCCAAAAATCAACTTCTGGACTAATTTTTTGTTGAGTTGAGTTGATTCTGTGATACATGGAAGGAATCAGGTTATATAACTTGTGACCGCTATGATCCCATCAGCTTAATTCAAGTAAGGATGACTTGATCGATTCCATGTATTGTGTACACTTAAAGTTGTTGGATCATCAAGTCGTAACATGGGCCAAGTGGAAGATTGTAAGACTATTTTATGTCCCATGTCACTTATAAAATTTGAGTCCAATTAAACCATTGACGAATTCTCTAACGAAAGAAGACGAGAGGAAATAAATCAACATCTTACAGAAATAAAGGCAGTCATAGATACGGGTATGCAAAATCATTCGATCCGATAAATGATTTACAAGTAAAAGCAAATAAAGCAACGAAAAGATTGAATTAAATGGCTAGGAGGAAATTAAGTCATCCTAACACAATTATTGATACGCAAGAATCCAAATAGTACACTGAAAGACTACAATTTAAACTTATGATTTATAAAATAAAATAAAACTAATACTGCAAAGTTAGATATCTAAATTTTCAGCATAAACTACATATGACATAAATAGCAAAATGTAAAAGTAGGACTTAAAAAGATAATACAAGAGCAATGACAATTTCTTCTTTCAAATCCTTTTAGCTTCTTAATCTAATCTCTTCACACTTTTTTACTTTAATAATGGTAATTTTCATTTTGTTTTTGCAAGAGGAAGATGAAAATTACCAAATTTATTAACAATACAAAAACTAAACATGTCATGGTTTTCTTCATTTAAGAGGTTTCATTCTTATCACTATATGTATGATGCATTAGAAAAAGATTGTATGAAAATATTTTAAAAAAAGATTGTACAAAAAAATGTTCACATTAATTAGTTGTATGGTTGGCTACAACAACTTTAGGAATAGTTCCACCATATGAATTATCACTCGTATGTTTATGGGATGATTGAGGAATAGTTCCACCATATAATTACTTATCCCTCACGAATTTTTTTGTTGTTGCATTCTATAGTGTATGTTTATATTGACATTGAACAAGTGTATTATATTAAATATGAAACCGTCGTTTTCCCAAGCATTGTTTTGCATTGAAGAGTGTCGATAATCATCCAGCTTTTTCATTTGTTATCTCTGGTTTAACATACGTCTAGGTAAGTTGTCCAACTTTTGTTTAGTTTTTATGTTCCACCTTAATAGTCTAAGTATTTATGTTTGGGCATTGTTTGAATCATTGATGACTAGAAGTATGAAATATTTAAGTATTTGTGTTTAGGTTTTGTTTGTTGATGTTTGAGTTATATTTATGCATACTGTTCATATTTGAGTTATGTTAATGCAGATTGTTGATGTTTGACTTATGTTTATGCATTTTATTGATGTTTGAATTATGTTAATGAGAATTATTGATGTTTTAGTTATAAATATATATATAATGACACCTGGTAGAAACAAAGGAAAGAAGGTGATAAGTACCCAAATTGTTCTTCCCCCACAACAACCAAATTAACCAAATCCTAGCCAGCAACAACAATTAACTTCATCCACCAACGAGCTCAGTCAGTAACAACCTCCATCTGCCTTAACTAGTTTTAAGGGATATGTAGGTTTGTTAATCATTAACACCTACAAATAGACTTGTGCTCAAATATATATTTACAAGTTTAACGTGTTTTTTATCATTATTTATTTGTTGTCAGATTCCAAAATCAACGTTAGAAAAAGAGGTAGAGGTAAAACTAAAGGTTGTGAGTTGTAATGAATGAATGTTGCAATGAACAATAAGTAGTTTTTACATATTGACATCTCAGAAGGTTGTCCTGTAGACAAGATTCAATCAGGAAAATTATCTAGTGAGTTGGGGTAATTGTCATAACTGAATTGCCTTGCCTAAAGTATGTCAAATAGTTGTAGGAAGACAGTTTGCTAGAGAATGTTTTGGATAAAGTTTCGATAAATTTTCATTTTATTTAATTATATGCAATATCTTTTTACTTATTTAAAGATTAATTTCACTTTTACTTGTTGTTCACTGATGAAGTTGAATATCATTGATATCGACAACCCTGATGTTTCAAATTGTGTAACTTCACTGTTGAATCAAAGAATCAGGAATCATTGTTATCAACTGCATCAATATTATAAGTCTTTTCCTTTGGATGAGGAGGCAAGAAGACATGTTCTCAAACAAATCTTTCTAGAAAATTGGAGAACGTGTGATTATTAGGAATTTGCCAACATTCAGATTTGTTTTCTTTCTCTTCACATTTGTTTCCATTAATCTTGTTACATAATTTAATGACTAATTCTTTTCTTTATTTAGAAAAAGTGAGAGAATGTCAAGGTTAGCAGAGAAAAAATTAAAACTCCTCATAACCAAGGCTCCAAATTATTTGTTGTCCTACAAAATGAATATGTAAGTTGTAAGTCCTACAAAATGAAAATCCAAAAGGATGTTTTTCAAAAAAATCTAGTTCAGCCGCAGTTACTTTAAACTATATATGTGGTTGCTTGATATAAAGCAACTGAGTCAGTAACTGTAAATTTTCTAGCTTAAATGAAAATTGAAAAATTATAAACAAAATAATCTGATCAACACCGAAAATTTGTCAATACAGTTGGCACACCTTGCCTAAATCTGCGGGACCCTCATCCAGCTTAATCACTTTCACCAAAGAGTAACAATTATTTTACTCAAGGCATTACAAAGCTGACTTACCTAAACCTTAACACTATCCCTTGTTTTCAGAACTAGTGAAAGTAATTCACACCCAATATACAACCATCTCGTACTAATCTCAATCGAGGATTTTTTTAACAATATTTGATAATAAAGGATGAAAATAAAATAACTCAAGTGATAGAAACAATAATGAACATAAACAAAGACAATACTTGAGATAAAAGACAACTCTTAAAAGACAACTCCCCTAAATGTTTCACTTCATCAACAAAAGAACGGGAAGTTGTCCACAAGAATGTTGCTATAGTCTTTCGATATTATCACCAGAACACCTCACACACAGCAGCAGAAAAATCACCAAAACTACCACTTCATCGATAGTGTGCAACCCAACATAATCACACAAAAACCAGAAAATCCAACTACAAAAAATTACATGACCTCAATAATGAAAACTGCACAACAATGTTCGTTCAAAGGCCGAAAAGATGCAACTACAAAGCTGGATAATAATAACGTAAAATCAGCTACAAAATAATATCTAAGATAGTCCTAAAAATTCCAACTGCCAATTCACTATATGCCCATCGTTCCTCTACCCAAAAATGACACCAATACAGCCCCACATACCACATGAAACATAGCATAAAGACAGCTGCAAAATAGTCAATAAAATCTCCAAAAATCCAGCTACCAAGTCACCATGACCCTATCGATTTTTCCCATAAAAGCAACAACAAAATAGCCCTAATAAATCACACAATCAACAAATAAAAATTAGCGTCCATTATAGATAATATCACCGAAGAAATCAATTGTCTTAGATAGTCATTATCCCTAAAATAGGCAGTCAAATAAGAGTCCAAAAATCACCAAACATCTACATCTTATTTTTGTCAAGATATGATGATTTGATTCAAATTAAATCCTATCATAACTAGGATTTTCATCCCAAATAGACCTCATCTTCAAAGAGTCCCACATAAGGTAAAATATTCATCATAATAATATTTCTCAAATGATCAAAGTTGTCCAATTACAAATAATGCTCAAAATATCATAACACATATCATAACAGTTTTCTTTCTCTTCACATTTGCTTTCATTAATCTTGTTACACAATTTAATGACTAATTCTTTTCTTTATTTAGAAAAAGTGTGAGAAAGCCAATGTTAACAGAGGAAAAATTAACACTCCTCACAACCAAGACTCCAAATCATTTGTTGTCCTACAAAATGAATATGTAAGTTTTTTGTTTACAAGTTATAATTATATCAGTAAATACAATATTATTTATTGTATTTTGTATTTTTCTATAAAACAGAGTCAGAAGGAACTACTATCACACTCTAACTAACACATGATAAGGAAGGTGAAGATTGGATGTCTAAAGAAGTGCACAACAATTATGTAAGTATAAAAATTTGTTTATATTTCAAGTTTATTTATTTATGTAGTAATAACTAATAATATTTGAATTAAATATTGATTTTATTTTTAAAATTTTAGAATAAGATGTAGGAGTTGTTGTAAACATCAATATCTGAAAAAATGAACCAAATGTGGATTACATTTACAACAAAGTGCTTGGTACACGATTTAGATATACATCAAAGGGCTTATATTTAGACCTAAGCCAACTGTTTCATCCTCATCAAGACCAGCATATGTTCAACATCTTGAAAAGGAAAATAAGTCTCTTAAGAAAAAGTTGGTCAAGCATGAAAAGTACTAAAGAAAATTACTTGCCCGGATCATGTAAGCAATGAAGATGATGACGAATCTGAGTGGCTAATTTAATATTTGTATTTTTATATTGTATACAAAATTTTTTGAAGTTGTAATTAAAATTTTATACATGATCAAATTTATTAACATTTTATTTTTAATATACAATGCTTCTAATTCTTAATTATTTTTTATTATATGTTTATATTTTAAATACAACAATATGGATTAAAAATGTCACAAATAATTATAATTAATACGTTATAATATTTAGTTAAAATGTATATTAAAAATTTGACTATATTTAGAAAGCGTAGTTCAAAATTTTTGCCTACAATTTTGAGTTTTTGGCTACATTTTCAAAAGGGTCGTTAATAGTATTTTGCTACGTTTTCAAAAACACAATTAAAAGTTTACGTAGCAAATAATCCTTTCGCTACGAAATGCTTCATAGCAAAATATAAATCGTCGTTAATGTTTTTTCTACGAAATTTCATAAAGAAATATTAATGGCGACGATTTTCAAATTGTTGCTAATATTTTTGTGCTATGAAAACAAAACATAGGCAAAAAATATTAGCAACAATTACATAAAAATGTCACCTGTAGTTTTCAGCTATGGAGATTTTGTGAGGTTTTTGGCAACGAATATAAACTATCACTAGTGATGATTTTGGGATTTTTATTCAGTAGCTAAAAGTCCTTTATGCTGTAGTGCCATAGTATTATCAACCTTTGACTAGGTCCAAAGAGTTATTGTCTAAAGCTACTTCTTTTGAAGTCGGGCTTTTTGAGGTTGAACAAAACAATACTTTTCCATTTTTAGACACTCTACTTTTATATAGAGATAGTAACGAGTAAGGTTTATTATTATTTGGTTGATTTGACTCGATCTTTCAACAATGACTTATGTTGGGTTTGAATTTTTGTTAAATTTAAGTTACAAATGCAAACTGTCCGAATTATCAAAATTTAATTAACCTAAAATTTGAGTGTAACTTTGATGCCACAGTTCACGAGGTGCAAAAGACAAAGTCGTTTGGCGTAGCCTCAAGGAGTTAGTTTATAAAATATTTTTTGGGATTTTCCCACTCATATTACACCGCTTTTACTGTAGAAGTTATAGTTTTCAAAGAGGTTCTATCTTAGTTGATACACACAGGAGTTACATCGGTGACGGTGGAGACTGATTGCCTTCATCTGGTCCAACGATTCCATGACTCCAGCATAAGTATTAATGAGTTGGGAGTGATCATAGCCGAGTATAAAGACACAGCTACGAGATTTCGGTCCTTTACTTTACCTGAATTCTAAGGTATATTAATAGGGTAGCTCACATGTTAACTAAAGCAGCTACTCAAAATCCCAATCGACATAGTTGGGAGCCGCCTGTCTTTTTTATCAGGCACTCTTAATTGTGATGTTGGATTATCCCTTTAATTAATCCCAACTAAAAAAAAACTAAAATTAATCATGTAATTTCAGACAGCAGCCCGAACCATTTACCATCCTTATTTGGGTATTGGTTCGTGGATTGTGACAAAGAGAGAGGAATGTGCTGTACTGTCTAATACTAAATTCTGAAAGCTGTAATGACATAGACTAAAGAAGAGAGAGACTTGTGTCGAACAGGACAACTAGTGCTATACCATCGAAGACAGTGACCATGAATAAGCTTTACACAACTTGTTCAAAACACATAGGTCAATTTGGGACTGGTATTTGGACTGATATTTAATTATTATATAAATCTTTCTATTTTAGTTTTTATTTATTTGAAATAAACTCTCATTTATAGATTAAAATAATATCATTTTAATTAATTATTAAAACGACATTATTATGATGATTTGATTTAAACGGTTTCGAGTCAACACTCAAGTTCAAGTATGTTTCAGAACATGATTAACTATTTTCATTATTTATATACATATTTTTTTAGTACTATAAGATACTTTTAAAATGAATTTAAAATAATAAAAATATTATAAGATGTATCGTAACAATAAACAAAAGACGTAAAGAAATTAGACTACTCTTGACATTGAATTCCATCCCTCAATCAGAAATGTCGACCAGTTTTGTTACTCTCCCCTGTGACATTTCTTTGCAGGCTAATTGAAATGTTGCAATCCGAAGCATAAACAACAAACAGGCTCTTGAAACCTGAGACTCTGCTACTGGTCTAAGATTACACTCACGACTTAGCTTTGTTCTTCTACGTAGCCCTTAAAATTATTCGGTTGATTCAACTCCATCCTTCAAATTTAAAATAATTTAAATTATTTCAATACGAATTTGTTTAAATTATTTAAAATAATATTATTTTAATCTTAAATTTTAAATGATAATTTTTTATAATAAAAGATGCAAACTGTTAGAATTACCGAATTAGCAGAAATTTAATTAACCTAAAATTAATCATTTAATTTCAGACAGCAGCTGGAGCCTTTTACCATCCTGACAATTGGATTGTAATAAAGAGAACTGTCTAATATTAAATTCTGAGAAGAAGATAAGAACTTAAGAAGATACTCGACAGGGATGATAGCTGAGTCAAGAGTCAAGTTGTTTTTAATTTGTTTTAGATAAAACTCATATGAAGTGAAACTTTTTTAAATAAAATAGCTGCCAAAGTCAGAGGGATTTAAGCCTCAATTTTTTTAAATAAAATAATATTGTTTTATTTAAAAGAATTAAATTAGTTCAATTAAACAATATTAATTTATATTTTTTAAAATTATAAAAATTATTAAAAAAAATTAACTGCCATCCCGGTGGCAACATTAATACGAAGTCATGGTCAAACAGGACAACCAGTGTTATACCATCGAAGACAGTGACCATGATTATGATTTACACACTTGTTCGAAGCAGCATTATACATTGGTCAATTGTTGGACTGGTATTTATAGTGATTAAAGTTGTCTAAAATACCTTTATATACTAATAAATAATTTGGATATTATTAATCTTAATGGTTAGGATTATTTCATTTTTATATTTTAAGAACAATAACTTATCTTTTATAGTATTGCTTAATTATTATATAAATCTTTCTATTTTAGTTTTTATTTATTTATAAACTATTTGCCCAACAAATTAGTTTGGCATAAGAATCCAGAAATCACTTATTATCATTAGAGTAGTCAAAATCAACTTGAAATTGCTCAATGATTGTTTGGATTACATTCAATTCACAAAATAGCTAATCAGCTTATCGTCCACTTGCTCATGTAACCATTGGACCAGCCTACACGAGTTTGATTGGTATAATTTATTTTCAGAACTTTTGTAGAATTTATAATAGTTTAGACATATTTTGTTCATAATTAATTACATAATAATTTATATTAAAATAATTAAAAGATTAACTGAAAACTGACCTCTTTATATATTTTTTAGGACCATATGATTTTTTAAAAGCAATTTAAAGTAATGAAAATATTATAAGATGTATCGTAATCATAAACATGTGATAAAGAAAATAAGTTACTAAATTAGACTACTCTTGACATTGGATTCCATCCCTCAACGGGAAGTGTCGACCAGATTTGTTTTCACATTCAGGGATTTTCTCTATCCATTTATGTACAAGTCATAGCTTTTAAACCTTAAACTTGTATCACATAATTGGCTCTTCAAACTTTTCTAGTCTCTGGAACAGATTGGCTATGTTGTCCAAGCTTTTAAATCTTCTGGTGTCGCTCATTACCTTGGTGGCTGCTGCTCAAGACCATAATTTCATCTATAATGGCTTCAAGTCATCAGCAATCTAAGCCTTGATGGCGTAGCTAGTTCACCTCCAATGGCCTTTTGATGCTCACCAATGAAACCAAGCTAGAGCAAGGTCACGCCTTTTATCCAAAGCCAGTAACCTTCAAGACTTCTTCTAACATTTCTGCTTGCTCTTTCCCAACCTCTTTTGTGTTTGGTATTGTATCTGAATATCGTAAACTCGCCATCAATGGACTTGCTTTTGTAATCGCTCCTACAAGAGGTCTACTGTTAGACCCCTAAGTCTGAGATAGCGAAATTGTGCGGGCATTGGCCAGCCTTGTGATGAAAAAACAAATAGTAGACATAGGAGATTTGGAGAATTTTCTTTCACTACTGTTGTATACATATATAGATGAGACATCGACCTGTATAAGGAAACTATAGATGTAAATCAAATCAAATCAAAATTCCTGAAACTAAGGGATCAATATAATTTCCTAAAACTAACACTCCCCCTCAAGTTGAATAGTGGGATCACCAATATTCAACTTGTTCAATGCTTCTCCGAAGACTCTGCCTGTAACTGCCTTTGTGAGAATATCTACTAGCTGATCCTCAGACCGAACAAAAGGAAGAGCTATTATTCCAGCATCCAGCTTCTCCTTGATGAAGTACCGGTCAATCTCCACATGCTTAGTCCGATCATGCTGGACTGGGTTCTCTGAAATACTGATCGCAGCCCGATTATCACACCTTAAGCTGCAGGCCCCTTGAACTGGGAAACCAACTTTAGCCAACAACTTCCTTAGCCACAGAACCTCTGCTAACCCTCGAGCTATCCCTCAAAACTCTGCCTTCGCGCTAGAAAGTGCGACCACCTTCTGCTTCTTACTCTTCCAAGTAACCAGGTTACCTCCAACAAGAGTGAAATACCTAGACGTGGACCTCCTATCAACTGGATTACCTGCCCAATCAGCATCTATATATGCCTCCACATCCAGATGTCCATGATTATGAAATAAAACACCCCTTCCTGGAGAACCCTTCAGGTACCAAACAACTCTCAAAGCAGCCTCCATATGATCAACTTGGGGACGGTGCATGAACTGACTCAGAACTCCTACAGCATACGCCACATTTGGCCTCGTGTGAGACAGATATATCAGCTTTCCCACAAGATGCTGATAACGTTCTCTATCTGCCAACTCTGCCCCATCAACTATCTGCAAACCATGATTGACCACAATCGGCATCTCTGCTGGCTTACAATCCATCAGTCCGATCTCTGCTAGCAAGTCTAAAACATAGTTGCGTTGAGAGATGAAAATCCCTCTCCTCGATCTGAGAACCTCAATTCCAAGAAAATACTTGAGCTCTCCCAAGTCCTTCATCTCAAATTCTTGGAATAGATTCCTCCTAAGTTGCTCCATCTCCTCCACATCATCATTGGTGATAGTCATATCATCTACATAGATTATCAGACAGGTTATTCTGCCCCCTCTCCTCTTGATGAACAAAGTATGATTAGAGTTACTCTGGCGATAACCATACCTTCTCATTGCAATGGTGAATCTA
The DNA here is from genome assembly GCA_026546855.1 of Erythroxylum incrassatum. Lineage (NCBI taxonomy): Eukaryota > Viridiplantae > Streptophyta > Magnoliopsida > Malpighiales > Erythroxylaceae > Erythroxylum > Erythroxylum incrassatum. The sequence continues at coordinate 28,116 of JANVCL010000189.1, read as the reverse complement.
CCAAACCATGCTCTTGGAGATTGCTTGAGACCATATAAAGCCTTCGTTAACCTACACACTTCTTTGCAGCGGAAACCATTTGAGAAGCCTGGTGGAGGCTCCATGTATACTTCTTCCCTCAAATCCCCATGAAGAAAAGCATTCCTCACATCAAACTGGTGAAGATGCCAATCCCGATTGGCTGCAACTGACAACAACACACGAATAGTATCAATTTTAGCAACTGGAGAAAAAGTCTCAGAGTAGTTTACTCCATATGTCTGAGTATAGCCTTTGGCCACCAGTCTAGCCTTATACCACTCTATAGACCCATCTGCTCTGTGTTTAATAGTGAATACCCAACGACATCCAACTACCCTCTTCCCGGATGGTAGTACACATTTCTCCCAAGTCCCATTCTTCTCTAGTGCTTGCATCTCCACTGCCATCACATCCCGCCACTTCTCCTGTTCCAAGGCCTCATGTACTGTCCTCGGAAGCACCTCAGAATAAACTGTTGTGGCAAAAGCCTGAGCTACTGGTGATAGGCTCCCCCTAGCTAGGTGCGTAACAGGATATCTAGACTTTTTGGGTTCATACTCAGGCTCATATCTCTTCGAAGGAACACCTCTTGTACTCCTAGGTGGCAACACATACCTATTTTGTTCAGATCGAGACTCTTGCTCCCCCAGTCTCAAAACATCCTCTGTATTGACCCCATCATGATCGCTAGAGGAAACATCAGTACTATCAATATTATCAGAGTCTAGATCAGGGGTACTTACCTCTGAGATATTTAGTGGGGATGCAGGCTCTGGTGGAGGGTTATGTCCTTCGTGAGAAGGCGGTTCGGTGGTTCTGCGTACTAACTCTGTTGGAACCATATCAGGCAGAATTGGACTTGAGATCCAACTCAGTGGGTCTAACTGACTCTCCCCCTGATCACTGGGTTGGAAGGAGTAGAAGAATTCTGTTTCTAGGAAGTCACAGTCCATGGTCGTGTAGAGACGACGAGTAGACGGATGATAACACTTGTAGCCTTTTTTATGAATCCTATACCCCACGAACACACATTTAAGAGAACATGGGTCAAACTTAGATCTTTCTGTTTTTGGAATGATAACGAACACAGAACACCCAAAAACGCGAGGTTGTAGTGTTAAGGCTGACGGAACACTGACATGGCTCAAAAGTTCATTAAGGGGTATGTGAAGGTTGAGAATTTTGGTAGGAAGACGATTGATGAGATAGACTGAAGTAGCGACGGCCTCAGGCCAGCAGAAGGTTGGAACCTGTGACTTAAGCATGATGGCTCGAGTCATCTCTAAAATTAGGCGGTTTTTACATTTTGCAACCCCATTCTATTGGGATGTATGTGGGAATGAAGTTTGGTGAATTATGCCATTTTCTAGAAAAAAACTGTTTAAGGGTGGTGTTCACATATTCCCCCCCCATTATCTGACCGAGGAATTTTAATTTTGGTATGGAACTAGGTATAAACCATATTATAAAACTCAACAAATTTAGAGGGCACATCAGACTTATGTTTCAAAAAATAAACCCATGTTATACGAGAACAATCATCAATAAACAAGACAAAATACTTGAATCCATTGTTTGACATAAAAGACCTAGAATTAGGAGCAGGCCCCCAAACATCTGAATGGACTAAGGAAAAAACTGACTGAACCCGATTATTAGTAGGATGATAAGACTGCTTATGACTCTTACTCAATAGACATGTCTCACATGACATAGAATTATTATTGGAAAATAATTTCGGAAATAACAAACAAAGATACCCTACTGACGGATGGCTTAAACGCCGATGCCATAACCACTGTTGTCTTTCAACGGTTCCATGAGTCAGCACAGCAGTTTCGTGTTGAGCCACCTCGTCAACGTAGTATAACCCTCCACGTTCAGTGCCACGCCTAATCACCTTCCCCTACTGAATATCCTGTAGGAGACAAAAAGTAGAGGCCATTAACACAATACAATCTAATTCCTTGGTAACATGACTGATAGTTAACAATTTGCAGGACAAACTGGGAACATATAAGCAATTCGTAAGTTTCAAAGATGGAGAAAATTCTATTGTCCCGGCCCCATGAACCAGAGATAGACCTCCATTAGCACTCTGAATGGATGTCTTGGTAGGTACAGATGACGTGACCAAATCTCGAGGGTCAAACGTCATTGTATCGGTAGCCCCACAGTCAAAGATTCACTGTACATTTTTGTCATTCTCCGAATCCTGAGCAACATATGCCTGTCCCTGCTTAATTTCACAGCTACTAACGAATTGGGGGTTAATTTAACAATTTTCAATGCTTCTAGGAACAATGCTTAAGATTGAGGGATTGGGATGTAATTTCCCAAACCCTAATGCACTACCTTTATGAGCTTCATTTTCCACTTTCCTTATTTCTCCACCGGCGGCTAACCCCATTCCAGATCCTTCTTTGTTCTTCTGATTAATCTCGACGGCTGCCCCTTCATTGCTGCCTCCAGTGACTGCTGCCACTCCATTTGCGTTGCCCGCCGGTCCTTCTCGACGTTGGCTTCGCCAACCTTCTGGAAATCTGATCAACTGGAAGCACTTTTCTCTACTGTGCCGGAGTTTGCCGCAGTGACTACAACGGATTTTGCTTCGGTCGACGTTGCTACCTCGTCCCTTCGGTCCCTTCGGTGTTTCTGAACGAGATTTGGTAGCATACCCTTGTCCGATTTCTCCATTTTCTGTTGAGCCCCCTTGAGTTCGTGAGTTCCATCCGGATTTGGGGTTAACGCCGATCTCAAATCCGACTCCGATGCCTGAGATTGTAGTCGATGATGGCTCCCCCTTTTCAAGCCCCATTATGCTTCGTCAGTCCCTTTCTTTTTTGATAACCGCATATGCTATTTCAACTGATGGTAATGGGTCCTCTTTCAAGAGATCCCTTTTTTCTGAATCAAATTCTTCTCCGACCCCTGCTAAGAACTGGTACAGTCTAGTTTCAGATCGGAGACGATTGAAAGTAGTGATATCTTCTGGGCATACCATCGGGTTCAGCTGCCGGGTCTCGATTTCCCTCCAAATCCTTTGGAGATTGGAGTAATACTGTTCAATTGAATCTATTCCCTTCTTGAGACTATTTGCCTTGACTGTGAGATCAAATATTTGTACTCCTTCTTTGCCCTGACTATATGTTGCGGCAAGGCCCTCCCACAGGTCCTTCGTCGTTGGATATTCCGCATAATTCACCATGAGCTCTTGCTCCATGTTATCTAGCATCCATGAGTAGACTATCAAATCAGTCTACTCCCATTGTGTGTATTCGGTTGCTTCTCTTGCAGGTGCCCCTGGAACTCTTGTAATATGACTGAGTTTGCCCCTACCCCCAATTGCCATCTTCATCAGGCGTGCCTACAGGGAGTAATTGGTTTGGTTTAATTTTACTGATAATGTGACTGTTTGTGGAATTGAGATTGTTTGCTGACTGGTTGACTGTGGCATGTTCTGCAGTAATGTTGCCAATTGGTTGGCTAGTGTATCAGTACTAGCCGGATTAACTGGATTGACGAGGCTGCCTTCATTCTCCGCCATTGTGGTTGAGATTGGTATAGGTAAGTGATGATGGCTTTGATTCAAATCCTACTGTAGGATTGAACGAGGCTTTGATACTATGAAGAAAAACGAATAGTAGACATAGGAGATTTGGAGAATTTTCTGTGTGTATTGTATTTCACTATATTATATACATATATAGATGAGGAGTTTTAATATAGGTAGACATCAACCTGTATAAGGAAATTATACATGTAAATCAAATCAAATGAAAATCCCTAAAACTAAGGGATCAATATAATTTCCTAAAACTAACAATCATCGGTCAGCCGTTCCATGCTGAGTGGTTCTAATCACTAGCTACAGGGTCTCAACCTTTTTGTGCTATGTACCGAAAGCGTTGACGCTCGGCACATTTACTATTTTGCTAGTTGTGCTAGAAAGTAAGCTTGCAAGTTGTACATGCATGAAGTTTATGGGCTCCCCACGAATAAAAAAGTTGCTCTCAATCATGTTGTCCCTGTACTTTTCCCAAGTTCCTGAAGTTGCCACTTCTTGTTATCATCGGTCAGCCTTTCCATCCTGAGTGATTCTAATCGGTAGCTACAGAGTTTCAACCTTTTTCTTCTATGTACCGAAAGCGTTGACGGTCGGCTCATTTACTATTTTGCTAGTTGTGCTACAAAATAAGCTTGCAAGTTGTGCTAGAAAGAGGAAATGACAGAAATTTCAGTTTCAGGAACCAATAAAGCCAATCAAGTGGTTTCAATTTGACCAAGTTTAAAGAATTGAGTCACTTCATTTGAGCAATCCAACATTATCTTGAATACAAAGTAAATTTTTTATAGATTAATCTTTTTATAATTTTAACGTAAACTAATATTCTAAGTTAAAATTTTCAATAAATTAAAATAATAATTTTCAAAATATATGCATATTGTTATGTAATCCATTTCATTTCATAAATTAACAATTTATTAAAACTAACATAATTATGATAGTTTATGAAAATATGACAATGTTAGGTTTTTCAATTTAAATCTAGATAGATATCATTTATAATTTTTATTACTTTTAAGGAATATATAATTAAATTATCGAATTGCAACAAAATTTATGAAATGTTATTAAAGAGATTAATGTTTATGATTTATTGAATTAAATTCTTATTAATTGACTTGAACAATTCACTTTTACAAGTAATACTTCCCCTCTTAATTATTTAAAAGTAATACATTTGACCTAATTATAAGGAGAATCAATTTTTTTTCAATGAACAATATTAGTTCAAATTATAAATATAACATCAAATTATAAATAATAATAACACTGTATTCCTACATCTAATCGCGCTCTCAAGCCTTCTATCATCTATTATTTAGTGAACTTGTTTTCAACTTCAAGTTTTGGCTCAGTTGGTTGCGTAGGTTGGGTATGTGGGAAGAGCTCTTGGGTTTGATCCCCACTAAATACACCTAGAAAAAGGGGCGAGGAGCCTTAATTGTAACGAAGTCCTAATCCGGATTAATTGGCCCAGTAGGTTCGAAACCGGTGATATAAACCTAGAAGTGAACTTAGTTTCTATTACCGCGGAGCATTACTAGTCCTATTCACAAATTTTTTAAAAGTTAATTGTTGACCATTCCAAACTCAGTCATTCCTTACATACCAAATATTCCAACGCACCATAACAACCAGCTTTTATCCTTCTCATCCCTTCCTCCAAACATTAAAGCTGTTAACTTGTAATAAAGATGAGCCTGAAAATTTAAACAAGTTGCCGTTCAATGTTGACCAACACCCCCTTACCAAATTGCAACATACGAGGTTGTGTAGACTTTGCACATTAACATTGAATTTTTGTTAGCTTGGTACAAATCAACGTCCATATATTTCATTCACAGATTATTAGTCATTAGGAGGGTGTTTACGTAATCACGTCAGATAAAAATTTTAAATTGAAAAGGTATTTGTATATTATATAATGTTGAACCAAGGGAGGTTTCAATTAATATTATGATACTAAAAAATCCTACTAATGATTTTGTTATCTTGACGAGAAGCTATAAAAAAATTTATGCATAACTCATTAATATACTTTGTGAAGTTGATAAAAGAAGAGATGAAGTCTATAAGTTACAAAATAAAATTCAAGTCATGAATAAAAGAAGAATAAAGAACATAATGTCTTTTTGTATTTTAATATCATTTTTAATCTCACTTTATTAGTTTGTTAATCTTAAAAGCTAACCACACATAAGCATTTCATATCTCTTTGATCCATAAGTTTTATTATTCATCAAAAGGTGTTAAGGCTTTTATTTTTAAGAGAAAATTCTCTTGATCTTTCAAACACTTTCTAAAAAATATTTTGGGAATTGTTTAAATCATAATTGCATTAAACAAATTATCTTTAAGGATTTAAAGTTGTTAAAATTATGTTTTTTTTGGGGGATCAGTTAATCTCTATGTCTCAGTAGTCGACCAATATATATATTAAAGTTGTTAAATAAGATATTATGAACATTTGTAGTTTTATTAGTTAACCAATATGCCTACTAATTAATCAATGTCTGCTTTTCACCTTGGAAGAAGATTGTATAATCCTCTTTGCAAGTAAAGATTGCATAAAGATTATTCTTCATCTTCAAAGAAGAATTATAATGAAAATCCACGAAGAGCTTTAGGAGTGGACATAGGCAATGATTTTTTTTTGAATCATTATAAATCAGTTTATATGTCTCTTTCATTACCCATTTACTTTATTAATTAAAATACTTGTTAAAATTCATTATTTTACTTTATACTTGCATCCTTTATGAATTGTGATCTTTTTCATATTAAGTTAGTTTTTATATAAAATTTATGAACACCCAATATTTCCCCTTTTGTGTGCTTAATCTTGTTATTACTTTTCAATATTATAAATATTTTGTTATTATAAAAAAACAAAGATTGTTGAACTAAGAGAGGTCCTCATCAATATTTTAATGATAACAAAATATGATCTTACTAATGAGCTTGTTATTTTGACGAGAAGCTTTACCAGAACAAGATGAAATCATGATATAACTTTAAGAAGATACTTTATGAAGTTAATAAAAGAAAAGATGAAGTCCAGGTAAGATAAAGTCATGAACAAAAAACAAGAACAAGGCATATCAAGGTCTTTTTGTATTTTAATAGCATTTGTGATTTCACCTTGTTAATTTGGTAATCTTAAAAGCTCACCATGTATAAATATTTCATATCACTTTATTAGTTGAGTTTTTTATTCAAGAAGTGTAGGCTTTTGTTTTTAAGAGAAAAGCCTTTTGATCTTTTAAGCACTCTTTAAAAAATATTTAGGAAAGTGTTTACATCATAATTGTATTAAATATAATGATTTGGAGGATTTAAAGTTGTTAAAATCATGTTTTTGGGAGGATTGATTAACTTATATGTGTTAGTGGTTGACTAATATAGATTAAAGTTGTTAAATTTGATGTTTTGAAAATTTATCGTAATATCGGTTGATGTATTAATCGATCAATGTGTCATATTAATCGAACAATATACCTATTAATCAACCGATGTATTAATAACTAGTGAATATGTATATTCAATGCACATTGGTTAACCAATATGCTATACTGATTAACCAATGCTCCATTAACTAATCGTCGTAAATTTTAGTTCTTAGCTCTAATGGCTCGAAGGGTCACAAAATCCTATAAATACACATTTTTCATTAGTTTCATCATTAAGAAATATTTGAGTGCTTTTTACACATTTTTAAGTGTTTTTAATTATTTTAAGCATTCATTGTCTCATTTTGAGTGAGTAAGCCTTTTTAATATTATCAAAGTGATAAAGTGAGCTACTTTTGATTTGTAAGCTTTTGTTTAGTTTCTTGTTTATTATATTTCAGAGTGTTATTAGCGACATTGAGGTTGCTATTCACGTTGGAAGAAGATTGAATAAAGATTCCTCTTTACTAAGTGAAGATTATATAAAGGTTATTTTTTGACTTTAAAAAAGAATTATAGTGAAAATCCAAAAATCAAGAGGAGTGTTAAGAGTGGATATAGGCAAAAATTATTTGCCAAACTACTATAAATAAATTTACATTTTTGTTCTCTTATTGATTGACTTTATTACTTAAGAGTTCTGTTAAAGTTAGGAACTAACAATAACAACAATAAAAATAACACCCAATAAGAATCTCATTGAAATATGGGTTTAGGAATGTCTAATAGTACGTAGCCTTACCCCTACTTGGTAGATATGTTGTTTTCAATAGACAAACATGTAATACAAAATAACAATAATATATTGGGAGGAAATGGGTTCCCGTAGGCAGGGTTCTTCACTTGGGATGGCATGAGGACCTTAGTAAGGAAGTTAGACATCAAAAAGAGTCGAAGGGAGCCATTGATGTTTCTCGTTATGGTCCCTCAAAGGAGGTAGTCCATTGATTAATTCTAAGAAAAAGCATATTATAGTTGACAAAAAGAGAGGAGTTAGCCCATGTGTAGATTGTTGTTGGTTCTTCACTTATGATCGAAGATGGGCATATAGTAAGTAAAAATTTGCTGGGCCCAATGCAAAAGGATGCGATAGTTAATCCTACTAATGGCAAGAAGTTTATGTCTTGTGAGGACCCAAATGTGCAATTGAGGGTTGGGAATTTTAAGATGGTTGATTTTTCTGAGATATCTCCTGTCAAATCCTCTGCTGGTTCTAGATTGGGAAAATGCAATGTTATGTAGGAACCTTCGAACTATGAGGTGTTGGTCAAACTTAGTTATTCTTTAGGTTGTGAGGAATCATGTGTGCAATTGCATTTCGGGACATCTGAAGTTGTTACAGATAGCTTTCATGTAGAGGATGAAACTACTAGTGTTGTCGCGAGTGTGCATATTGGTGTTAGGGATGTAGTTACTGGTGATGAAGACAATGATAATCGAGTAGTTGGTGTGAGGACTGAACAAGTTGTCACATATATTTTCCAGGGAAAGATAACTCAGGATAATTCCAGTGTAGAACATGAGGAGAATATAGACAATAGCACGATTGAGTTTACTTCCAAGTATCTGCAGTATTGTCGGATTGAGTGGGCCAACATGATAACTCCAGTTACAACTGTTTGGCAAACTGAGAATCATGAGACAGGGGATATAGAACAAACAGAGGATTGTGATACCCCACTAGCTGTAGCCTATATCTTAGACATTCCTAGAGATTTTTGCGTGCAACCTAAATCTGTAATGTTGGACCCCGAATCTTTTGGTAAGT
>JANVCL010000188.1:0-28131 GCA_026546855.1 Erythroxylum incrassatum | reverse complement strand
ACCTCTTACCAAATCATGTCTAACTAACTTGGAAATATGTTTAAAACTAACATGGCCTAGCTTTTTATGCCAAATCAATTTTTCAGTATCTTTTGAAATAAGACATGAAATATTTTGACTTTTAAAATTGTCTAAGGTAATTTTATAGAGGTTATTTAGTCTCTTGGCGGAAAAGAATATAGAACCGTCTTTGTTTTTAACTAAACAAGAATTTTGATTAAAGGATACTTCAAAACTAGAATCACATAATTGACTTATACTAATCAGATTATGCTTTAAGCCTTCAACTAGCAGAACATTATCAATAGGCGAAAAGGAATCTTTACCAATTTTACCTATCCCAACTATTTTGCCCTGCTGGTTGTCTCTAAAAGTTACTAATCCTCCTTGCTTATGTTGGAGGTCTATGAATATAGACCTTTTGCCCGTCATGTGTCGCGAGCAACCACTGTCTAAGTACCATTAGTGGTGGTTGCTTCTTCTGAGAAAAGAGATCTGCAGTATATATTATCTCCTTCTTAGGTACCCATATTTTCTTGGGTCCTTTGGGGTTAGTCTTACAATTTTTCTTTGAGTAATAATAAGAATATTGTTTCTTTTTCCTTTTATTGGGAACAAAATTCCTATTATGACGAACATTAGTGTTATGAATAGTATCTCTATACTTAAAGCCTTAATCACTTTTATCATTAAGATATCTATAACTTCCAATCATATCATTCATCCTCTTTGTACTTTCTGTAAATTTCGATAAATCTGCTGAAAGACTATTAATCCTTTATTTTAGATGATTAATTTCCTCATATTTATCTACAGTTGCTTTCGTTTTTATATTGTCTACTTGTTTCTTGAGGCAAACGTTTTCTTCTTCTAAGAATTTTGTGTTTGTCACATTTTCAACAAATTTCTTTTCTAATAATCTATATTGTTTTAAAATAACAAGTGAATATTGTAACAATTCTAAATAGGCATCCTAAAGATCATCAACGTTAGAAATTACCTCATCATCACATTCCCCTTCAGCTACTAAGCATATATTTGCTTATTCTGATGTTTCTGAGTCGGATTTAGATTTAGATGAATCAAGATCTTCCCACGTTGCCATTATGTTTTTTTTGTTTTCTTGAATTTTCTTCTATTTTATTTTGAGCAACGGACATTCAGACTTGTAATGTCTTAGCTTATTACACTCATAGCAGACGATAGAAATTTTGTCATTCTTCAAATTTTCTTTGTTATTCTTTTTAAAAGAGAAGTCTTTATTTCCTCTTGGTTTCTTTTTCCACATCCTTCTAATATTTCTTGAAATGAAGGATAATTCATCTTCATCTTCACTTGAGTCTTGATCAGATTCACCGACATCATCATTCTTGATTTCTTCAATCTTTAATGCTTTTGAAGATGTGCTTCTATTTTTTTGCATCCTTTGATTCTTCTAGCCATCCTTCAATGCAATAGATTTATCCTTTAAGGTTTGTCTTCTACATCAAGCTCTACTTCATGGATTTTCAGTGAACCAAGCAATTCGTCTAGCTTCAGCTTGCTTAAATCCTTGGCCTCTTATATTGTTGTTACTTTGGGTCTCCATCTTTTTGGAAGACTTCTAAGAATCTTTTTGACATGATCTTGACTGTCGTATATTCTCCCTAGAGCTTTAAGTCCATTAATAATTGTTTGGAATAGTCCAAACATCTGATCAATAGTCTCATCAGCTTTCATTTTGAACAACTCATACTGATGAACAAGAATACTAATCTTGGATTCTTTGACCTGGTTTGTGACTTTATGTGCAATGGCTAATGTATTCCACATTTCCTTTGCATATTTGCATCCATGAACCTTATCATATTCACTTATGCTTAGAGCATAACTTAAGAAGAACTTGACCTTTAATTTAATTGAAAGCAAGCTTTCTGATCAACCAACCATTAGTTACAAGAGATGATATCCCCTTCGTTGTCTGTTGGAGTATATGGTCCATTTTTAATAATATCCCAAAGATCAAAATGTGTGGATTCTATGAAGAACCGCATCCTGTCCTTATAATAATGACAGTCTTCACCATTAAATGCAGGGGGTCTTGAGACTGAGGCACCTTCTGCTATAAAAACATATGATTCAACCATAATTCTTTGTCCTCACTTTGTAACAGTGTTTCTTGGAAAGTTGCTCTGATACCAACTAAAGTAAATCACTTGTTAATATAGAAATCACGTATAATATGTAAAATACACAAGAAGAGGGTGGGGGGGTTGAATTGTGTTAAATCGTTTAAGATATTAATCTTTAAAATCTTCTTGATTTTCTTTACAAATTCAAATGATTACAAAAATAATTCACTTAATTTGGTGAGTAATGTAATAGCGAAATTTAGTATCTATTCTTCTAACAACAACAGAATTAAAGAGATAAGAGTTAGAGAATATGACATCGCGATTTATCCTGGTTCACCCTTAACCTTGGGCTACGTTCAGTCCTCAGAGTTCTTCTGAGATTTCACTATATCCTTCAACGTTAAAGTATTATTTCTACACTTGCAAAGCCTCTTCAGGTCTCTTTCACAAAGTATTCTTTATCTGCTTCCTTAGCCTCTTCAAGCTCTAGCCTTTCTTTCACTCGAAAAGATATTGTTTGAGCTTCACATTACAGAAGTATTTGCTCTCTTTCTTTCTTTCTTTTCTCTCTTTTTCTTATAATATTTTTCACTGCGTGAGCACTTGAGCATAGAATTTCTCTAAGTATATTTTGTACAATCAGAATCTTTTCTCCTTTTTTATTGTATGTATTTTTGTTTACGACTATAACTAATATTTATAACCTAAATCTTCAACGGTCTTCTTAAGAATTCTGCTTGTCGAATTTTCTAAAATCTGTTGTTAGTCGAGTCTTGTAACCAACTCCAACTAACTGATGTTCTAGTACATTCTTCCATTACATTGTCTAGCATAGATTCATATGCTTCATCTGGTGTCTTACACTAAGCACTTCGTCTGATCCATATTATTAAGCTTTTACTTAAGTATCGTCTTGATTTGATGATTTATGCCACTTACATTTATCTGCACACTTAATAAATTCATCAAAATAGTTCACACACTTCTGTGATTATTATTATTTTACTTTCATCAAAATTAATAGAAGAAGTGAAGTCTTCTTGACTTAACAATCTCCCCCTTTCTGATGATAACAAATAATCATAATATTAGAAGATAAAAATAATATTCAGACAAATAAAGATAATAGTCAAAGGAATAATATTCAGACAAAAATAAAGCAAGATATTCAATGATAAACAAAAACAAAAATTTCTAATTCTTTCTACTATTTCCCCTATTTGTTATTAATCAAAAAGATAGTTCATTTTAGACGCATCAAAATTTCAGAAAACATTTGTTGAATATCAGTGCGGATCATCTTGAGGTCTTCTTTTATAGAAACACGTAGAAGTGCTATTTTCTCATGAAGATCACCCACTGCATCACCTAGTTCATTAACCCTAGTACAAATTTCTTCAATGTTTTTAGCTAAGGCTTTTTGAACTTTTGTTTACTTGTGACTAGCTTCGTCCCATTTGATGAAATTCTTCAAGAACTCTGAATTAATAGTAGCATCTTGTAGTATTTCACTAAGCAGATGAGTGTGTTCAAATCTGTTTTCTAGATGAATCGTCTAATTCTATGATTTTAATTGAGGGTAATTTAAAAGGTTGTTTTCCTTCAGGGATATCAAGATCACCAGGTCTGGGTAATTTGTAAATCAGTTGCCCTAAAAGATGTAAAATAGTTTTAACTGAAGAAATGAAACCTAAGGGCTTGAGATGAATGAATAAATGCACAAAGGTTTCTAAGTTAAAATCAATACGTTCAATTGTGATAATTTTATACCTTCCTTCTAATATTGTGCCAACTACCTTAAAACTTTCGTCTTTGGTAGGTACTGTAAAATTACTTCCTGATTCCCTTAGTATATGATGTGATACATAAACGCCTACATGTTGAGTTCATATATCGTCTATGTTCTTCACTGCCATTTGAATCTCTTCTTCTGTGAGTCATCTTTGTGTCCTTCAGAAACTTCTTCTTCTTTCCTTTTTCTTTGCTTATGACTGGTTCTGTGCGTCTAGGTTGTACATCTGGTACAATCTTGATTGTCGTTCTGCTTGTTACTGGATAGATTGTATAAGGATCTTTAGTAATCTTCAATGGATATGGTTCTGTCTTTTCATCTCGCAGAATATTATATGGTCTTTGTTCTTCAGGACTTAGAAGATGTGTCGTATGATCATTTACTATTATAGATTCAATTTGAACCTTAACTGTCTGTTTAGAAAGTTCTCTGATGATAATTGAACCTCTGTTACGATTAGGTGTTGATTCTTCTATGACCTTCATCTTCAAATCTTCTTTCTTTATCAATTGAGGAGGGTTGTAAGGTACTAGTTGTTATTTAACAGTCTGTGTCTTTCGTGGAACATCAGGTGATGAAACCTTCTTTTGAATAAGCTTTGTCTTCTTTTGTTCTTCTACTGATTTGGAAAAGAGTTGTTGTTGAGGCTTCTTCTTCTCAAATACTAATTTCTTTTTTTATCTCTGTCTTTCTAAATGGTTGTGTTGATTGAGTTTGAGGGGTAGAGATAATTGATTTGGTAGGCTGCTGTTGTTGCTCTTGCTCCTTTTTACTCTCAGAATCTCTACCAAAAATCAGAACTTTCTGCCTCTTCTGTTCTTGTTGTCATATGGTCATTAATCTTGGTGACCTTCTTGACTTCTCGGGCTTTTCAAATTGGAGCGTCTCAGCCTTCCTCTTTAAAAACACTTGGTGAGTTGGTTGTTGAACCTTACTTTCCTTCCTTTTTGGAAACGTCTTGGCTTGTATCTACTCATCAGACGATTGTTCAACCTTTTTCTTTACTGATATTCTTCTGGACGATCGAGGTTTTGCTAGTATTTTTGATGAAACATTTTATTTCTTGCTTCGTCTTACTGAAAGCTCCCCTTTAGACTGTTCTTTCGGTGTAAAATCTACATCCTCTTTGGCTTCAGTCTCAATCCCCATTTTGTGAATATTAAAGGCATTGATAACACTCTTAACATTCAATTTTACTCTGTTTCCTCTATCAAGTAGGATTCAAAATTCTTTGAAGAATCTTGTTAATAGCATACCGTAAGGTAAAGAACTACTCTTCAATGATAATCCTCCCTAGCCTTTACCATGTACTTTAGAATCAAAAACAGACAATTAACAAGTTGGTGAGTTCAAGTCCTTTGATCCTGCTCTTGGTAAGATAAAATGGAGAAGAAGTGAATGAAGAACTCTAGCCTTCGAAATGAGGGTTTAAGACTTCTTGACTCCTAGATTACTAGATCCATATAGTTGTCGATTGATGTTGGCTTTCTCTATATGACTTTGAGCAATCCAATTTGTATTGTTGAACAGTTCTGCTCCTTCATTTGGACACCCAATAGCCCTTCACAATAGAATCTTGTGTGATTATTACCGATAACCTATCTACCATCGATACCAAGGTGTTGTCTACCACCTTCGCATTCTTCCAGAACTCATATACTTTATTCAAATACACCATCTCTCGGATGTTGAAAAATCCTTCCAGCCAACTGCTTCAATCTCAGATTCGATATTCATCTGATCATTCTTTAAAGAAGTAAAATTGACGAGTCTTCCATAGACAAGAGATTTCGGCATTTTTAATGTGTAAAAAATAAACACTAAACACAGAGATGTATTTCACTTAAATAAGTGAGGTTAGTATATATAAAAAAATGAAAGAAAGATATGAAATGAAATGAGAAGGATTTGAAGTTTAGAACAGAGGATTTGATCGTCTTTGTTAAGAGCCCTTTGAAGAAGTCGGTTTCGAAGTTTTCCAAGAAAATTCTAGAGTGTAAGGTGTTGTAGATTTTGAGATGATTTCCTTTTTATATACACTCTTGAAAAGTTACCATTTGTAACATTTTTAACTGATCCTCCGATAATCATGAAATTGAAACTACCGAGTGAAAATTACCGTTACTATATAATATGAAAACTTACGACTTTTTAGCTTCTTCAGAACGAATGATCTGGATCATGGAGTTTTAGACGAATGGTCATTTAACATTACCATATTCAGATTTCATCTGATTTCCTTGAATTTGTCTTCACTTAAGGGTTTGGTGAAGATATCTGCCCATTGTTGATTCATCTCAACAAATTGTAGATTGATGATCCCTCTTTGTACATAGTCTCTTATAAAATGATGTCTAACTTCAATATGCTTGGCCCTTGAGTGTTGTATTGGATTCTTTGCGAGATTAATAGCACTTGTGTTGTCACAGAAAATTGGAATTGGATCTTCTTGGATAGAATAATCCTCTAACTGATACTTAGTCCATAACAACTGTGAACAATAGTTTGCAGCTGACATGTATTCAACCTATGCAGTAGATAGAACAATTGAACTTTGCCTCTTGCTTGACCAAGAAATTAGATTATGACCAAAAAAGTGATAACCTCCACTTGCTATCTTTTTATCAATCCTATCTCCAGCATAATCAGCATCACAGTAGCCAATTAACCTGAAATCTTTACCTTTCTTATACATTAAGCAAAGATTAGTAAAACCTGCGAAGTATCTCAATATTATTTTAACAGCAATATAATGAGATTCTCTAGGATCTGCTTGAAATCTTGCATACAAACAAACACTAAATAGTATATTAGGTCTGCTTGTAGTTAGGTAAAGTAAAGAACCAATAATACCTCTGAAAAGAGTTTGATCAACCTTCTTACCAGCTTCATCCTTAGATAAGTGGAATGAAGGATGCATAGAGTTGACATTGGTTTGACCTTCTCCATTTTATATTTGACTAAAAGTTCTTTGACATATTTTTGTTGATGAATAAAAAACTTTTCTTCGGTTTGTTTAATTTGTAAACCAAGAAAGAATTTCAATTCACCCATCATACTCATTTCAAATTCACTTTTCATAAGATTTTCAAAACTCGAACACAACTTCTTAGAAGTTGCACCAAAAATAATATCATCTACATATATTTGTACAACTATAAAATCATTTTTAACACATTTTCTAAATAGGGTCTTATCCATTTGACCTCTAATAAAACCATTTTTAATAAAAAATGAACTGAGACGGTCATACCAAGCACGTTTATCAGAATCTTCAAAACTAGGGTGTTGCTTTATATAAACTTCTTCATCTATAAAACCATTCAAAAAGGCACTTTTCACATCCATTTGAAACAATTTTATATTATGACAATCAACATATGCAAGAAAAATCCTAATAGCTTTTAGTCTAGCTACAGGAGCATAAGTTTTATTATAGTCTATTCCTTCTTATTGATTATAGCATTGAGCTACTAATCTAGCTTTGTTACGGTTTACTCTTCCTCATTCATCTAGTTTATTTTTGAATACCCATCTGGTTCCTATGATAGACTTATTGGATGGTCTAGGAACTAACGACCAAACTTTGTTCCTTGTACATTGATTTAACTCCTCTTGCATGGCTAAAATCCAAGCTTCATCTTGAACAGCTTCATAAATTTTCTTAGGTTCTAATTCAGAAACAAAAGCTACATTTGCCTCTCTTCTAAATTTAGACCTAGTTCTAACTCCTTCTGATATTTCTCTTATGATCAGGTTTTCTAGGTGAGAAGATTTATACTTCCAATCTTTTCTAAGACTAAGGTTTTCATAAATATCTTCTACCTTATCAGGTGGATTAACATGCATGGATTCTTCAACAGATTTTGAAACAAGATTATAAACTATATAAGCTTTAGAAGTAATCAAATATCACAGAAAAATTCTTGAATTGATCTTAGAATCAAATTTATCCAATTTTTCTTTTGTATTCAATATAGTGCATTTGCAACCAAAAGGATGAAAGTAAGAAAATTTTGGCTTTCTTCCTTTCCATAACTTATATGGAGTTTTATTTAAAATAGGTCACAAAAATACTATATTTTGAATATAACAAGCTGTATTTACAGCTTCTGCCTAGAAATACTTAGGAAGATTCATTTAACATAGCATAGTCCTTGCCATTTCCTGAATTGTTCTATTCTTTCTTTCTACAAATCCATTTTGTTGAGGAGTTTTAGGAGTAGAGAAATTATGGAAAATTATATTCTCTTCACAAAACATTTTGAATTTTTCATTTTCAAATTCTCCACCATGATCACTCCTAATCCCAGTAATAGAAATTCCTTTTTCATTTTGTAACTTTTTGGATAAGACCTTAAGGCACTTAAGAGATTCATCTTTATGTGATAAAAAGAATGTCCAACAAAATCTAGTGAAGTCATCAACAATTACGAGATCATACTTCTTTCCGCCAAGACTTAGTGTTCTGGTTGGACCAAACAAATCTATATGTAACGGCTCTAGAGGTCTTGACGAAGTTACAACATTTTTAGAGGAAAAAGATGTTTTAACTTGTTTTCCTTTTTGACAATTTTCACAAAAAAATCTTTGTTAAAACTTATCTTTGGCAATCCTCTTACCAAATCATATCTAACCAACTTGGAAATAATTTTCTAATTTATAGAATTTTATTATATACAATTAATGTACAAATTTCTTTAATTATATAAATATATATTTTTATTTCTAACCATAATGAGAATTAATTAATTTAAAAACATAATATATTATTTTAAAAATAATTAACATAAGAGTATAATTAAAAAAATACAAGCAAGATGATAAAATCAAACATGTTTGTGTTTTTAGTTTTTAATTACAAACCTTAATTAAACAAGTTTTTGTTTTCAGTTTTTATATTAAAAATTTCAATCAAACAAGTTTTTTTAATTAAAAAACATAAAACAAAAACTAAAAACTACAATAGAAAAACAGAAGTGAAACTAAACGACCCTAAATAAAGATTAATATGAGATTAGATCTTACTTGGACCCCATTTAGTATTTAATTATAATTAATGTTTAATTGAAATTACAAATTTGTTTTAATTAAATTATTAAAAGGTCCAAACCTTATCATAAATAAGCTTAGGTTTTAAGGGAGTTAGGACTTCTTGCCTAACCTCTCTGTACTACTTGTAAAGTTCTTTTAATATGATTTGTGGATAATGTTAGAGGTCAAGCACTTGTGCAACTATGGCGATTAAGATCAACTATTTTCAAAAACGGTTTGAAAGAAACAAGAAAAAAATGATCAAGTTTTATAATAAAGTATAATTTATGATTCATTTTTTATGCATCAATCATGTTATAGATTTTAAGTTATCCTAACTATCTTAAATCAAACAAAATTATTTCATATTTATTCTCCTACACTTAGGATTGAATCTCGCCACAATTTTCCAATAGTTACTTTCAACTTTTTCTATATATCAACATATGTATAAACTAGATCGAATGTAGAACATAATCTTCAATTTTCCCACACTTCTCTAGATTTCGACAATTATTCTTTCCTATTTTCTGCCTTTCCATTTTTCAAAGAGGTTCATTTAGTGTACCTGTATGATTGAAGTTATTATCCTCATTAATAACAATTGGTCATACCATTATCATCCCAGATATATTGTTTGCCTAAACGAATGACCTTTTCTGGACTTTGATGCTTTCTTTCAATTCATACGACTCCCTATCAGGGAAACTGAAAATTCCAGAGAATGCTAAATTACCAAGAAGAAGAAATTGAATCTGCGAACCCTGTCACTAATGTAAATAATAACTTGAATCTTATCTGCTAAATTCATGCCTCTCCATGAATTAGTTAAGAGTCCTTGATCCAGATGAATCAATTAACGTTTTTCAATACAAAAAGACTTGTTAACCATGTATGGTGCTTCCATTAAGTATACATAATTAGTGTCTCCCACTCTAAAAACATGATGTTCAAATACTTGCCAATGGTTCCACATGAAATGAATATCTGAAGTACCAAAAGTGTAACTATCTACCCTTAATATAAACCTTGAATCCTTCAAGGTTTAGAAAATAAATCAAGGACAAAACATAGTAGAGATGTCCCTGTTTTGAATGAAAAGCATCAGAAACAAAACTGAAGCATCAACCTGCCTGAGATCTAACGGGACATCCGTAAATATTTTAAGACTTGTTGCAGACGTTAGATCGTCTTGGTAATGAACAGAGTACTTGACAAATTTTATGATGGAATATTAGCCTCATAGCCTCAAGTTTCTCGAAATAAGAATACATTAATATGGACAAAATTGAAAAGATAGCCGAATCTCATTCTCCCATCCTCTTTTTCAATATCACAAGAAAGGGGAGCTGCATTATGTGATCAACCGGAAGTTTGAGTAAGATACATTATTAGACAGTTGAAACTCTAACCATGAAAGTTTATATGGGCTAAATGTCTAATTTGGTCTCCCAGCATTCGAGAAAAATTCATAACAAAAAGGGAAGATCTTCTCATTGAATTCATGAAACCAAATTGACATGATTTTGATAGATATTGCCAAGGAAAACAAACAACATATCATTGAATCATCCTTACCAAGAGCAGCAACTCTATCTTGATTTTATTTGATCAAATACACGAGGAAACTGATAAAGTGTAGCCAGTTAACTAAGAAATCCACTAGCTTATAATCAAACCTCATTGTTATTTGGAAATTCAAATGCAAGAGAACTCCTCCTAGTCTCGAATGGCCACAGTTTATGGAGATTGAGATCTGGATGAAACTGTTCATACTTATTGCAGCTAGTTTTCACTTTGTCATAAAGGATAGTGTAGTTCGAACTGCTTATGTTTCTTGAGTAGCAGAAGTTAGTATCATCATATTGATAAACCTGCTGCGTACTGCCCACTCCACTGACCACCAGGTTGTCTTTTACAAGAATAACACCTTGCCCATCCTGAAGATTATTTAGGAAGTTGATCACTAATCCGGAGTCAGTGCTACTGAAAATCTTTTTTTCATTGAAACCCAGTGTGACGTTGGCTAATAACAACGTGCCATTTTCCTGGTCCAAGTTATCAGAATACATCCCAAAGCTAAAGGTTTTCAATGATTTCGTCCACTGAGAATCAGAGGACACCTTTTGGGAAAAAATACTATCATTGAAGGATATCACCTGATTAACATCCTGAGAATCCCCGTTCTTACCCATTTTAATGTGATTATTGTACCCAAAGTGCTGATAGAAAGTAGTAGTGATATTTCCACGGGAGCTTGCCACCCACCCGCTAGAAAATATGGACCTGCGGGCACTTGTAACAAATGTTCCATTCAGACCCTTAAAATCTGACACCAAAGAAAACGCAAAAGGCTTACTTTCATGCATTGAAAGCTTCGCTAATGTTCTGGCTCTTTTATCATCCAACCAAAGATGCAAATTGGCATCTATGTACCACACATTCAAAGCGTTTGTGACACTGAACTCTAACTTGTGGAACCTAGAGTCCAGAATGTTTCCTAAAAATGGTGTAATTTCAACGTCATAAGAAGGGAGATTGAATGAACCAATCCCAGTAATGGGTCTCCACAAGAGAGGATTAATTCCACCAGTGTAAATCACAGTAAAAGGCCAAATTGCTCCAACAATCTCTCCGTCAATACTAACCACAACCTCCCTGAATGGTCCATTTCCTGGTGTATCGGTGAGATTATTTGCAAGAATGTAGTCATTAGGAACATTTGTATACCAGAATTCATCATTTTCATGGAAAGAAACATAAACTTCCAGCACAGCCCTATACACATTTGGAGGAATCTTGAAATCCTCAGACTTAGTATCAGAGGAATTCTCAATTTCAAACCACAACCCATCATTCAGTGGGAGCTTTTTCGAAATAGGTAAGATCAAATCAGCATGAGAATCAGATCCAATTTTCAAATTATTTAACCTATGATTATAGTAACGAAAATTATCTTTAGTAGGATAGAAATGAAAAGTGATATTAACGTGGTAAACTCCCGTGTAGGTCTTATCCACGAGATTGCCGAGATAAACAGCAAGTTCTTGTTTGTCCTTCCTAAGAAGCAGCGAATAATACCTTGTTATGTCCTTGCGTACTGTCCAAACAATCCCAGTAGCTCTTGGCTCAGCCGTGCAGCTCCTGAGAAGCTCAACGCCGCCTAGCCAAACCCCAAAAATGCGGTCAAATTGCCTTCCTCTGGAAGTTGCCTTCCATTCAAGGATAATTTTGGAGAATTCCTGAGATGGGCAGTGAGCGGGAGGGGTATAGTTTGCAAGAACAGGAGGCTGACCATAGGTGTAGCCAAAGTCATGTTGAAGAACAAGGTATGTGCAAGGTTTGGTCTTGGGGACTTTAATGGGTTTGGTCACTTCAAAGTAAACAGTTGGTGATGTATAATTGAGAGGCTTGTTTCCGGTGGTGTGATCGAGAAGTTGTGATCTGAGAAGTTTGTTGGTCTTTTGGAGATTGGCGCTGGATGGTAGTGGGTGAATGAGAAAGAGAAAGACACAGACGATGAGGACATGGACGGCAGAGACAGCCATGAATGGTTGTTGCATCTTTCTTTCGGTGTCAGCTTGAACAGAATATTGGAGTTTGTTCATTCATCAAATGTCTTTGTTGGATTAAGCACAGAAGATTACGCTGCACAAAGCACATACAGTATAAACAATGATTAATTGTATATACTAGTGAAGAGAGAGACACAGAGCCATAATCTAATGATCATTTCTGGATATGGAATGATACTAAATATCGTATTCTGACTCATAACTTTAAATTTAATAACATTGGGCATATGATAATAATTCATAGACTGGAATATTTTCACAAAATATTAATGTTTTAAAAATCGGATTATTTTCAAAAAAACAAAAATCGGATTATATATCTAACAGGTTAAAAGAAAGATTTAAATTTTAAAAGATTAACTTATATTAAATTATTATAAAATTGATATATAATAAATAATAAGTAAAAATTGTAACAATAAGTAAAAATAAAATATTGTACTAAAATAAAAATAATATACCAATGTCAATTAATGTATAATGAATTAATAATAAATCAAATCTAATAATTCAAACAATTTTGCGTCTAGAGCTACAAATTCATAAATCACACTTTCATGTAAAGTACTAGATCAACTTTTACTGCATTAAAAAAAAGTATAAATTTGTAATATATGAAATTATTTTCTATTATAAATTTATACTAACTATACTTTTAATGTTAAATATAATCCAAATAAGATATCAATTGACTATTAGTAGATGTTTTTAACTCATTTGTTGTAACAAATGTATTTACTTTATAAATTGTTTTTTTGAGTTCATTAATCAAGATCAAGTGATAGTTCTTTTTCTTCATTCAAAAATTCAGTATGGTAAATATTATCAATATTAACTGGATCATACATTCTTTTCTTATTAAGCACTCTAAATATATAACCGAAAATTTATAAAGTCAATAATAAGAATAATATTAATGAAAAATAAAAAAAATCAATAAAAAAATACGTTCTTCTTTCTTAAATTATAAGTAGCATAAAAAAGTTATTAAGTCTTTGATGTTTGATAGGTGTAGTTTAAACTATATTTTGATAGGTATTTTAGTGTATTTTTAGGTGTTTATTAAGTAATTATCTTATGTATAGGCTTAGAATTGTGTTAATGTAAGTATTTATTTATATTACAACTGTGTGTACTTTAGAGCATGATTTTGATCTTAATTTTATGTTTAGTGAGGTATTTGATAGTAGTGGCAATCCAATTATTGAAGAACAAAGAAGTTGGATATGCATGAAACTACATAGGTAAGGTCATGATTGTGACTGAGAAGAATTCTCTAGAGTTACAATCACGACTCCTATGTCACGATCATGACAGAGAGAAATTTTTCAGAGTCACAATCCTGACACCCAAGTGCAACTTTTTTCCTTTATTTTAGGGCTTTTGGGCATTTTTGGAACTCATCTAAGGGAGAATCCTAGTTACACCCCCAAGATCCTAAGATACTATTTAAAAACATTAAAAACACTAAAAAAGGTAGCAGCCAACATACCAAAGTGGATCAACGTGGGAAATTAAGAAGAACGTTTAGAATTGCAGCTTGTCAGATTAAGCTCCAAGCAAAGTTTTTATTTTTTTTCCTTTTGTTATTGTCATCAAACTTGATTTGTACAATGAATTCCAAAATGTTTATTATGTTCATGAGTTTCTAAACTCTATATTAGGGTTTATTTCGAATTTATTTTGTGACTTTGATAATTATTGATTCAATGCATATTCTATTATTGTGATAATTGTGCATGCACATACTTTGATAACAAATTGAGAGAGTTAATTTAAAGTAATTATATTAGGTTGTACAATAAGAGTTGGTAATTTAATATGTCCTACAGTTATTAGATTAATAATCATTCAAAGAGAGATCTTGTGTCAGAAAGAAATTTTCCAATAGATAACCTTAGATCTAGTTAAAAACGTTAGCAAAGTTTTGTGAACTAAGAGGATAAAATCCTGAAATTTTCAAATTCAATTAAGGTTAATTTATGAGGTCTTGAGAGAGAGTAAACAATGCCTTAGGAAATCTAGGAGTGACACATAATTGGATCAATCATAGTCAAGGAAACAAATAAATGAAAGAATAAATCTTAAACATTCATCCTTGATAAATCCCTAAATTACTTTGGCAACTCACTTGTTATTTGCTTGATTTATTAATTATTTTAATTTTTGTTATTATTTTCATTCAAGTCACCATTCTAATACCTTAGACAAAGTTAGGTTCAATTAGATTTATCTATTTCCTCATGGGCCCGATACCTTTTGATACTACAAGATACGATCCATGTACTTGTGAGTATTGAGAATTTTATTAGATGTAAAACTTGCTCAACAAGTTTTTGGTGCTATTACGGGGGATTTAGCATTAGAACAATTTAAATTTCTTTGATTTAAGGAGCTATTACCCTTTTTGTGTGATTGAGGTACCCAATCCTAAGAAGTATATATATATATATATAAGAAAACGAGGAAATTTTGGACACAAAGTATAAGACACATCAATCTAGACATCATAAGGAAAAAATGAGGAATCCGAAGAGTTCAACACCAAGAAGAGATACAAGGAAAATAATGGAGGAAATACATCACGGAGAGCAAAGAAACTTATAGACTTCATGAAGCCAAGATCCATCATCAAGGAATTATATGACCACCATTGCAAGCGACAGATGATTTGAAAGGATGGCAAATAATAGTTGTCTTTGCACATCGGAACGAAGTAGATAGGAGTCAACCTTCTAGGACCCAAAAGGAATGACTGCTGCAAATTTAGTGACAACTTTGCAAGCTAAGATTGACAACCTCACCAAGCAATTGAATAGCCTTATAGTGTCTCTTTCTCTCCATTCAAACTAATTCAACAAGGTTCCGAGCCATGTGAACAAAAGAGCCATATCACATTTGATTGCTTCTCAGTAGAGAACAACAACATGCAACAATTCAACATCAGTGGAACACAATTTGGTCAGGGAAGTAATGATCTTTATTTGAACATAAATATTCTTAGGTAGCAGAGCCACCCAAATTTTTTTCAGTCTAATAATGCAATTACTTAGATGGGAAGTAATGATCTTTTTTTGTTGGTTCCGTATGGCAGGTTCGATCATATATGGCCAATACTCATCATTTGAACGGGAGGTTATGTAAATATGGTCACATGCCAAACTGTTAGTTAGGCATAACCCTATGCTATGCTATGCTTGCCATCTGCAATCGTGGTTCGGGCTTTAAATTGTAGTTTGCAGACAATTAGAGCTCCAGTAACTATTATGATTCATGCATTAATTAAAAGAACGATTAAAACAAAACATCTCTTTTCTATTGCATTGATTCATGCTGAAATTCGAAACTCCGGCATTACAGATTTTCGGATAACAAAATTAAATTGTCCGATCCTAGCTTTGCATGGCCTATAAGTGCTGATCTCAAGTTGATTCAACTTTATAGCCTCAATGCTTTCTAATAAGTACTCCACAGCTACTAAAGATACTGATACCTACATTTTTAAGAACACAACATCACTACCATGCATCTTCAGACTTGGATTAAGCTTAGACACTTTATTCAGTGGTTGTCAAAATAAAAAACATTAGGATGTACCGTAAATTGTCCTTGGACGTCAACTTTGAAAAACCAACTCTATAGGCTCTCGGCAACAATTATTGCATTGAAGTTATCTATGGACTGCATCCCAAGGGATTTAAAACTTTACTATGCAAACATGCAACACGCCTCCGCGTCTTCGACCTCCGAAATTTTACTCATCACCCCTCTTTCTACTCTTTCCTTTCTTCTCTTCCTAATTCTGATGGTCGTTACTGCAAAGACAGACTATCGTGCTAATGCTACTGACACCGGATGTCTAACCTACTAAGTTATCCTCTCGGGCACTAAAAATTTGCATCTTTCTCTAACTTAAATCAGCATATCTTTTTTATATACACCAACCTAACTTCCTATAATATAGCATCATTAAGAATACCAGGAGCAAAACGTTAAACAAAATTAAAGAATAGCTTTTCCAGAAACTCATACAAGGGAATGATTTATAACTGACAACAGACCGGAATCCCCATGTAACAAGAACACTTCCAAAGGAACATAAGGAGAGTTCAAAGAGGATCCTAGCCTATAAGTTGGTTGTAATATTTTACTCCCCTTAGCACACTGAACAGTTAGAAGACGCGGTCCAGTTCTCATCTCCCACACCTACATGAATGACCAGCATAAGAAAAAAGAAAAAGAATCATTCTATGAATAAAATATAAGAACAAAATCTCAAAACAAGAACTCATAAGTTAACTAATACATAGAAAATTCTCAGCTAGAAGGAAACAAGACATCTAGCAAGTCAGGTTTACTACCAACTATCTAACACCTGATACAACTGCTGTAGTATTTCAAAGACCTGATTCCCGGCTATTGATCTTAAACAACTATTGCATGGAGATATCCAGTTAGAATGGTCCTTCTACAAACCATTTGGCAACTCAATCCCCACCTTCTTTTCTTTGTTTTCTTTGTTTTTTTTTAAATTGGACACTGCGTTTGGAAAGGAAAGAAAAGCAAACTGTAGATGACGATAATAGAGGGCATGGCAGGAATCAGGAATAAAAGAAAAGCAATCTAACAACCAAAATGAATAGCATGAGTCTATAAAACATATAGAAAAAGATTTTAGCACATGAATTACAAAGATTAACCTCAGCTGTGGAAATAAAAAGGCATTACACCAATTGATAGCAGATAAACAGTCCAATGCTATTATTTGACGGAGTGAACATCAAAGAAAATAAACAGAAGTAAATGGCAGAATTTGGAGGATGACTTTTTAATCATATCTGACTAATAGACATACATTAGAACACTAACCCTAGTACAACTTCAGAAATAAGCTTATACAGATTTGTCAGATCCGATGATTTATGGGATACTGTTAGGATCGTCGGGAGAGAGAGAGAATTATGCCAGAGAAAGAACAGTGGGCCAAGGAGGGAGTTAGTTAACAGCTGAGGTGGCTAGTTAGTTAGGCATAACAAAATGTACCTAGGGTGGTTATAAAGGGGGACAAGAAGAAGGGAGAAGGTAGGCAGAAAATTGAGAGAAGAAGAGTGACAGAAGGACTTGTACCTTTTGAGGAGCAAATATGCTCTGGTTAGGGAGAAATACTACATTTCTCTATGGTAGTGGTATACACACCCTAGTATATTGTAATAATATCGTAAAACTCTATTATTCTAAGATCAGGTTCCTAACAGATACTTTATTCTTATTTTATGGACATCATTAGCACGATATTTTATGGACATAATCATAAAGATTACGTTTTCCCACACTCCCCCTCAAGCCGGTTAATAGGCATTAACCATTTCCAGCTTGGATACAACACTTAGAAACATGGGACCGCTTAACACTTTGGTAAGTACATCTGCAAATTGACTAAGTGGAGATACGTAAGGTGTGCAAATCAACCTACTCTCCAACTTCTCTCCGATCAAGTATTTGTCAACTTCAACGTGTTTTGTTCTACCATGTGCTGGGTTGATAAAGTTTCTGCTTGCAAATGAATTTCCTTGGGATTATGCATGAATTAGCTAATCACACTAACTGCAAATGCCATATCTGGTCATGTGGGAAACAAATAAATGAGTTTTCCTACTAGGAGTTGATATGATCTCTTGTCCACTGTATTATCTTCCTATATTTGAATCTATTGGAGTACTTGCAGGTTTGCATGTTGTTTTACCTATTTTCTTGAGAAGACCTATGATGTATTTCTCTCAGGAGATAAAAATGCCCTGCTTAGAATGACCAACCTCAATCTTGAGAAAATATTTCAACCTCCCTGGCACCTTGAATTCTTTATACAGACGTTAACTTAAGATCTCTTTCTCTTTAACATCATCTCATGTCACAATTATGTTATTGGCATCATTCCAATTTGGATTGAATTTGCCAACAAAGACTTACAACTTGGACCTCTCAATTGCCAAGTTATCCGCATGAAGTAATAAAAGTAATTGAATGTTTAACAACTAATACTCATTGTAAATAGTAACTGAATGTTTAACAACTAATACTAATTGTAAATAATAACTGAATTTTTAACAACTAATACTCATGGTAAATAATAACTGAATGTTTAACAGCTAATACTCATTGTAAATGATCTCTTTCTAGATTTTCAGCTTAGTTCCTAGCATTTTCTATATTCACCTCATCTACTCGTTGACAAATTTTCAATGCATTTGATTCAAACCAATATTGACAGGAAGGAAGTGAGAATGCTTTTGGCATCCAAGAATAGCTAATGTAATTCAAATACATTCATATTTATGGGAAAACAATAGTTGTACGAGTAAATTGTTAAAGTATAACAAAATTCTTATGATCCATGAAGACAAAATGAAGCACTAAAAGGCAAGAAAGCTATAAAGTGAGCTACCTCAATTATTCCTTTCCGAGGTGCGTGAATAGCAAGGCACAGGCAATAATCACCTTTTGCTAGTTCATAATACGAGGAACTTGCACGTGCACTATCCTTATTAACTAGCATCTCCGTGAATAGACAGTTAGCATCTCGATATCCCTAACAAGAAAATCTTATGATGGAGACAAGATAATTGCACTGGAAATTGATTAAACACATAAATGGCAGAATCTAACCTTCCACAGTCGCACCACCACAAGAGCTTGAGTGTCCAGGAGCAATATACGACCAAGTGAATCAGTTATCGCAGCCAATGTTCCACTAGGTGATAATGTTAGCTTTTCGCCTTTTCTTGGATGATCCATCAAACATGTTAATGGAGAAGCTGCCACAAATTATAGTTTTAGAAATCGCTAAAAATTTCTCTAAAAGAAAAAGGTTTTGGATAGCTTTTATTTGAGCATGTTTACATTTACAACACAAGCTAGCTTCATAGTAAGCTTGTGACAAATTTCTCCTGTTGACAATGGGTTTATTTGATAGTGAAACAAATTCCATATTTAGTTAAAAATTCCTCTAGGTTTCTACTTCTTCTTCACATGCATAAATCCACTCTAGAGAACACACGCACACGTGAGCTAGCTGCAAAGCAAGAATGAGCAAATGAAAAGGAAAACTTTTAACCAAGAGAAGAAAACCATAGTACTAAGTGCAAAGGTTGTAAACCCAATGAAGAAACAATCATAAATATTGTTGAGAAGAGAATAAATGACAAACAGAAAAGAGAAAAAGGGATACAAGATTCACTAGTTTAACTACAAGGATTATAGCCAAAGATACAAAGATTATAGCTGCGAATACAAAGGTCACAGATACTAGGAGGTGTTAATGTGTTATTGATTAAATTGATCTCATAATAGCAGTCCAATACAGGTTGATACTAATATTCTTAAACAGAATACCTAAAACGATTTAAATATAATGTTGAACCAAGGTGATTTATACCCTTTGTTATGGTAACAAAATATCATGTTACTAATGTTTTACTCGTAATTAATTCCTTAAGAACATGTCAAAGTTCAAGACTAATTGCAAGTGAATTACAACTCAATCTACTATTCACTTTCAAGCAAAAGCAAAGAACAAATTAAACAGGGAATACTTAAGAGCAACATGTAGATCCAATTGATTTGACAAAATCAAAGCTTTTGATGTACAATTTGACCCAAGAAAAATTGATCGTATGAAGAGATTGATTGTAAAGCATGATGAAGATTGAAGGAATTGTCCACTGGAAGAGGCTTTTAACCTCTATAGGACCTATTTGGGCAACATATAGGACATTAAAGTAATATTTTTATATTGGATACTCATAATACTAATAATAAATCAATTAAGTTAAAAGATCCTCACCGCTCACCCTCAAGTTAATGAATGCTTTTCATTTCTAGTTTGCATGTGGATATTTCAAATGACGATGCAAGGAGCCCTTTTGAAATAGATAAACAGTTATATATTTTTTTCTACCTAATAGCTATTAAACACAAAATGCTTTGAATATCGAGGCATTGCCAGTTTAATGTTGAAAGAGCAAATTGGTGTGTGAGGAGGTGCTAGTGATTAGAGTATTCCAATGATAATGCTTAGATCTAGGGCAATATGGTGATGCATAGTGCTCAACAATGAAGATGATATCTATCTGAGATAACATCAATGTCAAGGTCTTTTTCGAGTCTATTGTGTAGAGAAAGAAGGTTAAAACAAGACATATGAGGGGTGATGCTAGTAAAAGAGCTAGAGGAGAAGAGTATGAAGAAAGTAGTCAATGGTTGAGGAGGGAATTATGGAGAAAGTAGTGACTAAGTCAATAACTAAAAGAAAGGAAAAGAAGCAATTTGACAAGTAGAACGTGCTCAATGTCATTGGAGATGGAGAGTAATGATGCAGCAATTTTCTTTAACATAGAAAACAGATTCTAAAGATGATGCTTGTGGTTTTCAGAAATATGGCTTTAGACTCTAATACCATGTGACAATAGAATAAATTAGAAAGCGTAAAGAGAAAGAAGAATACAAGATTTGAATGGTTTTATTATGAAGCTTAAACCCACAAATACAAAGATACTAAAATATGCTATTGACTAATTTTAACCAATCTATTGATAATAGCAGGAAAAATACAAGCTAATACTAATATTTCTTAATAGAGTAACTAAATTATTTTACCATAGGATATTTGAGTTACAATATTATATATAATTAAACATAATAATAATATTAAATCTTTAAGATCTTTAACAACTGTAAATGGAAAAAATTGTGAATGACAACACTTTCAATCTTATTTGTTCATTTTATACACACAAGTGAGATGTAAACTGACTAACAGCATACAACTCTAGGCAATAGAAAACAAGCATGACTGTGATGGGGCATATGAGAACCTATCAAGCTGAAATATAACAGTAAATAAGTTTAAATCATAACACAAGCATACTTTCGCTAAGTACTTTTGACACATAAATCTCTATGAATTACAAAACAAAATATAACCAAGAAACTTACCTTTAGCAAATGACTGAGGCTTCACTTCTGACCTTTTGGTAAACGTTGGTTCACTTCTCCATATCATTTTAGAGAAGGAAGCTATTGTTGAAAATGTTGCTGGTACCACTTTTGAAAGAATAGCTCCCACTAAAGACCTATTTCTGTCTTCTGAAAGTCTTTAAAAGATTCAAAAAGATTTTAGTAAATGCCGTAAGACAAAATAACACGTAATGGTGTTAATTTAAGGTCAAAAGTACTGATTTTTACAAAATGATTTTCAGATATATTGAAAAAAGTACTGCATGGCAAAGCACCAAAAAACAAACCTGAAAGCAGAAATTACAGCATTCTCTCCAATTGTCACAGCACAATAATAACGTTGGCTTGACTGCCCAACAATAAAAATAGCTGAACTCAAGCACCAGAAAGTGTGAACTATGTTTGCTACTCTATACTGCAAAGGCCCTTAAAGAAAGCATTCGCTTACAAGCTTAGGGATCAAATGTGATTACCTGAACTTCCATCAACGGAGGTGGCATGATGTCAGTAATTGCAGCATCTGCACACAACCCGTACTTCCCAATATTCCACATTTGGTAATGCAATCTTCTGAAAAAGCTTCCTGAATCTTCTGAGTTCATTTCCTTTTCATTCCAGAATGGTGCATGAGAATTTTGGAACCGTTCTTGCAGCAGATTCTAAGGATAACACATTAATCACCAAAGAAAAGCAAAACCCAGTCTTAAACCAAAGCAGTAATTCGTTAAGAGAAGTTCAAAACAATCTTTTACATAAATATGCACCTGAATATCAGAGCCATCAAAGCGAGCTATTACACCAGAGAAAACGACTGAGACCTCATTTGAGTAAGAATCATGGGTCAAATCTTTCTTAGTTCCTCGAACTCTTAATTTCAAAATTTTCCCAGGATATACTATCTTCAAAGCCCCAACAAAATATCACCATCTTTAAAATCCAGACTTTTACAAATTTAACCAAAAGAAGCTTGAATACGCAAAAACAAACCTGCCTATGGACCAAATGCCCATCCAATGAATAAAGCAGCAAATACCCCGAAGAGGTCCCTACAGCAATCGCTCGAATCTCGTCGTAAACAAGCCATTCCAAGGCAGTGATGAACTCAGACTGGATCGGTGACAGCTCGGGTCGGATCCTGAACCGTGGGCCGTCGTCCCAACCTGTGATTAAGATGACAGAGCCGTTGGCGATGGCGATGGAGTCGTTACCGAGTGCGCAGTGGAGGTTGGGGTTCTCCACCAGCCACTCCTCTTTTCCGGCGCCGACGTCGCTCAGGTCCTCGCAAGCTATGCACCCAAGCTCCGTCGTGTGAGTCCGTTTCGTAAATGGCGTGGTTTTGGCCCTCGGAAATGATTCCATCACTGTGGTCTAAATGCAAAGTTGAATTGAACGATTCCTCAGATTTGAAGATCCAATTCTGCCCACCAACAATAGAAGGTAAAACTATTGTATCGTCGGATCTGGATACACTTAAAGAAGGAATGAGGATGTCGGAAGTAACTCTCGTTGGATCCTTCATGGACAAGAGGCCCTCTCAAAGTCATGAACTCCTGACCAGGGGACAAAGAAAAACGGGACTCCAAGAAGTGGAGGCGGTGCTTGTTCACATTAACACGAGAGAGAAAAGGTCGTTGATTATATATTATTATTGGACGAACCATATTTCGGTATTTAAATTTTAGGATTACTTTATACGTGAGAAATAAAAATTATTCCTTTCTTTTTTTAGTAAGATAATATAATTAACTAAAATATATCAAATATAATTTTATTCCTTTTTTAGTAAAATAATATAATTAATTAAATATACTTAACTAAAATATATTAAATATAATTAATTATATTTAATATATTCTAAATATAATTAAATAGAATATATTCAATTTTGATACAAAATTTTTAGAAAATAATATAATTAATTAAATATCATTAATTACAATATATTAAATTTTGATATAAAAATTTAACAAAATTTTATTTTTTCCTTTTATAGCAAGATATATTAACATTATAATTAATTAGAATATATTAATATTTGATATAAAGTTTTAAAAAAATTATTTTTTCTTTTTTAGTAAAACAATATAAAAATATAATTAATTAGAATATATTAAAATTTGATTTAAAACAAAAATTTAACAAGTTTTTATTTTTTCCTTTTTAGCAAAACAATATAATTAATTAAATATCATTAATTAGAATATATTTAATTAAACCTAATTAATTAGAATATATTCAAATTTGATGTAAAACAAAATTTTAATTAATTTTTTATTTTTAGAGAATAATATAATTAATTAGAATATAATAACATTAAATATAATTAATTGGAATATATCAAAATTTGATATAAAAATTTAACTAAATTTTATTTTTTAACAAAACAATATAATTAATTAGAATATAATATATTAAAATTTGATGTAAATAAATTTTTATTTTTCCTTTTTAGTAAAACAATATAATTAATTATAATATATTAAAATTTGATTTTTTCCCCTTTTTAGTAAAGCAATATAATTAATTAGAATACATTAAAATTTGATGTAAAATAAAAACTTAAGAAATTTTTATTTCTCAATATTTTCAACAAACCAACTATTATTAATGATAATAATAATAATCATTCATTCGTTTTAGTCAAATATTATAATTATAATGATTCACTGTATTCATTTTAATTTTTATTATCATCACCCCATGCGAAACAACCGCTTCTTACTGAGCTATAATAACATATTCTTATTATGATTTAAGTCTCCAAATAGAATCTTATAAATGGGGGCTTAGCATTACATTTGCAATAACATAATTTTATTCAGTTTTAAGTCTTCAAATAGAATCTTATAAATGGGGGTTAGCATTACATTTACAAATGGAAGCCCAAGATTAAGATTGAAGATCCAAGGCAAAAAAGATTCTTTTATGACCTGCAATAATGTCATGAATATCATATCAAATTTAATACGGATAAAATCTTGGTTCGATATTGTATTAGTATTAGTCAATACTAGAAACTATTTTTGGTAATTTTTTAAATTTATAAAATAGTATTTAAATTTTTTTAAAAATACGATATAATCTATTAATACATTGTATTGCATACTTTGTAATTTTATATCAACAACGTCTCTAAAATTCATAATAATAAAAATTAAAATAACAACAATTTATTTATTTTTATTAACAATAATTTTCACATATTTCACATATAAATAATAACTACAGTTAATATAAAAAATTATTTAATCATCATGCAAATATAAAATTAAGAATAATATAAAATATTTAAAATATTACAAATTTATCATATAATAAATAATAATTACATTAAAACATCAAATTAAAAAACAACGAAAGATTCTTTAACTCTTTAAATATTACAATTAACAAAAAAAATTCGTGACGAGGAAACAACCAATTATAAGTGAAACTTAAAACAAAAACATATATTATTTAATTATTTAATATATTAATTATTAGTAAGAATTTAAATAAATTAATTTAATTTTATATTATATTATATTTAATTAATTAAAATTAATTGTTAATAAAAATTATAAATAAATTTATTTAATTGAAAATTTTGCTTAATTTATAAAATTAATTTAATAATTATTAATATATATAATTAAAATTAAAACATAAATAATTACAATATATTTAAAATAAACATTAGTTTATAAATAATATTTTAAAATTATTTATTATAAAAATAAAATAATTTTATTACTAAATAATATATAAAAATTAAAAATAATTTATTTTTAACATTTATTTAATGTATCAATATTATTAGTAATAAAATTTTATTTTATTTTAAAAATAAAAATAAAAATTACAATCAATTTGAAAATTTAAAAATGAATGTATTAAATAATAGTGATGAACGTAAAGAATAGTACAACTTTAGGAGAATAAGCATGCTATTCTTTAACAAAGGTGACACAAGCAATTGTAAAACAAGCATATACATTTAGGGGTATTTGTTTCAATTTTTATTTTTAATTTTCTATTTTTATTTTCAAATTTAGAAAACAAATATTTGTTTGAATTATTAGTTTTTGTTTTTAGTTTTGGTTTTTTTTTCAGTTTTTAAAAATTATAAAAAGTAGTTTTTGTTTCCTATTTTTGTTTTTTTATCATAATCTGATTTATTATCATTTAAATATATGTTATTTAATTTTTAATATTTAATAAAAATTACAATAATTTAATTCAAAATTGTATATTTAATAAATTAAAATTAAATATCAATAAAAATTATTAATAATTTAATTTTTATAATTAAATTATATGTTATTAAAATTTAATAATTATTAGTAAATATAATTAAATTTAAAATATATAAATATTCAAATAAAATTTGATTTAATAACTACAATATAATTGAAATAAATATTAATTTATAAATAAAATTTTGATTTTTAAATTATTTAATTTATTAAAATAACAAAATTTTATTAATAATTTGATAATAAATATTATATAAGAGATTAAATAAATTTATTTAATTAAAAATAATTTATATTTAAATTTTAGCTAATATGTAATTGTTATTGGTGATAGAAAAATAACTACGTTAACAGTAGACGATAGCTTATCAAAATTCAAAAGCACAAACAGGAAAGCACGGACGACAACGTATATGGACTAGAAGAACTTGTCGAATGACATAGTAGTAGTAAGTGATCCATAGACGTTTGTGACTAAAGCATCGGACTGCTAATTAGTTGTGTGAATTATTCGTCCTGAGGGTTACCCCTACTCTACAAATCAATGCTTAATTTTTTCCTAATTAGGGTTGGGATATTCAAAGTCGATGGACGCGACTTCTCATAACAATCGAGCCAAAGGTGAAAATTCTATCTGGATGCATCGCTCCTAACTCGAGCTTTGTTTAATCGATTATTTCATGTTGAACTAAGAAGCTACTTAAAAAAAAGAAGGGTTCAAGAAAAAAGAGGCGTGCAGGCAGGGGAAAGGGTGGTCAGTGACGGAACTAGAAATTTAATTTTGGGGTACTCAAATATTTATTTTTTGAAATTTTAGAGGGCTCAGTACACCACTAACTTTTAAATAATTATGTATTTATATATATATATATTTAAAATAATTTTTTAAAAAAGCCTTGGGGGCCCAATGCTCCTATGGGCTCCAAGTAGCTCCGTGCCTGAAGGTGGCTATTAATTTTTTTTTGCAAAATAGTCAGCCTATTTTTCAAAATTTTCTACACCAGCTAGTATTTTAAACATCAGATAGTATTGGCTGGTACAGTACAAAATCAGTATCACTACCCTGCATACATAACATACTCTTAGGGTATGTTTGCTAACTAGGAATGAAGACATGAAAATGGATATGCAACTTACATTATTTAATTCTTGTTTGTTTAGTTGTTAGTAATTGATAAGTTAAGGATTGACATGTCTGGAATAGATTTTAAATTATCCTGAATTTTTATTCCCAAGGTAGATATGGGTATAAGCTGGAATTAGATATTAGGAATAA
The DNA here is from genome assembly GCA_026546855.1 of Erythroxylum incrassatum. Taxonomy (NCBI): domain Eukaryota; kingdom Viridiplantae; phylum Streptophyta; class Magnoliopsida; order Malpighiales; family Erythroxylaceae; genus Erythroxylum; species Erythroxylum incrassatum. The sequence goes on along the minus strand of JANVCL010000188.1, from coordinate 1,093 downwards.
CAAATAAACGTGAGCAACTGACACTCTTTTTTCTTCTCTTTTTCTTTACATATCGTTTCGCTCTTCTAGTTTGGTTGCTTCTTAACATTGTATGTTACTTTATTTAATAATTATTTAATTTTATTTAAATGATTTTATATCATTAAATAAGTTCATTATGGTTTTTTAATTTTATTTTAATAATTTATTGAATCATTAAAAATAGTTTTAATTAATTATTTATTGAATACAAATTTTTTATTAATTATTAATAATATAAATATTTTAAACTCTCAATCTTTATTGGGCATGGACTCAATAAAGATTGAGAGTTTGAAGATAGGGCATGTGCTAAATATGAAAGACTATCAACCAAGATCTTAACCTGAACTCCCTCTCATAGAAGTGGCTCAAACTGTAACACCTAAAGATCATAATTTTGTCACATGAAGAGAACTATGGTGTTGGATCTTGGATTTTTTGAATTTCTTAAAAATTGCTTAATTGGTTATCTATGTTTATTTGTTGGTTTAATTTTTTTATTTTAGAATTGGGTCATTAATTAGAATTTGAGGGAGGAATTAGAAATTGAAATTTGAATGAAGGTTAGGATTAAGTTAGAATAAGTTGGCTTAAGTGGTTTGAAGGGGTTAGGGCCATATAAGACCAAACCAAGGGCAAAGTTGGAAAGATCTTGTTAGTGAAGGGCAAAATGGGAAGAATAGGAGGAACAAAAGGCAAAAATTAGAAGGAAAGAAGAGTGAGTGTCGTGGAAGCCAAAAGGGAGAAGAGGAAAAGAGAGAAAACGTGAGGGAGAGAAGGAAAGAGAAGAAAAATCGAAAAAGGCTAGGAAAAAGGAGGAAAATCGTGGAAAGAAGAAGAAATCAAGGATTTCAAGGTAAGTTCTTCACCTTTTTCTTGCTTTAGTAGAAAGAAATGAGTTGTGGTGTTGAGATGAAGGAGTTCTAGAGAGAGAAAGGAGTTTGTGTTGGGAATGTTTGGGAGAAGAAGAAGATGGTGAGATCTATAGGGTTTTGGGGTTTCTAAGCTAGGTGTTGAGTTTTCTAACCTATATGAGCCATGGGTAGGTTGAATTGGAGCTTGATTAGGGTTA
>JANVCL010000186.1:45973-60800 GCA_026546855.1 Erythroxylum incrassatum | reverse complement strand
CATCGAAGTACCCTCCGTACACTTTCTTCACGTAATCAGAGTCTCTTGCTGCCTGCAAAAGGGCATATCGTTTTCCTGCTGCTTCAACAAGTCTCATTCTCAACTAAAAGAGCAATCAGAACTTGAAAATGGAGCAGGAATCTTGAGGAAGGGATGGTTATTGAGGAATCAGTGGGAGGAAGAAGCTTTATATAGAAGATCTCGTCTCTTCAGGGGTGTTTGGAACTACCAAGTGCCTCAAATTTTGGTAGACCTTGACATTTCTGCTTCCATAGTAGACTCACACGGTTTGCTTTTGGAAGCTCGCACGAAGAAGAATTATTTAATTAATAATAAAACTTAAAATTTTAAATAATATTCCATAAATTAGGTATTAATTAATAAAAATTATATTAAATTGAAATTATAAAACAATATGATATAACATTATCACTGACAGTCTCTTTGTCAAATTAATTAGTAAATTATATGGAAGTAATATTTATTAAAAGTTTTAAAAATTATTAATTGATGAAAAATAGAAAGACTTAGCATAGAAAACAGAGCTAGTCAATCTCTTTGTCCAGGTTGATTATGAACGAAACCCACATTTAGGTCTAGATTCAATCAGGTGTGTTCTGACTTCTAGGCAATCAACTCGACCTCAGCACTATGAACAAGAAAAAGTAATCAGCTTTTCTTAATTTCTTTCTTTTTCATCACAAAGTAATTAATAATAAAGGTCATATGCTTAAGGTTTTAAATATCCCAAAATGATATCTTTATTAAATTTTGGTGTGGATTATGAGATTTTTCTTTTGTAATATTTGTTTTCTACATTGAAAAGTTTTATATTCTTGTTTGTAATTTTTCTCTATATTCGTTAAGAGGTTTTTCACGTTAAATCTTGTGTTCTTTTTACCTCAATTTCTTTTATTTGTGTATTTGTTCTATCCAAATGGAGTCCATCTCCTATCAGTGGTATCAAAGCCCAAGGGTTGCTCAAGTATGCTCTGTGGTTGCAGTATAGTCTTATCTTCTGCATCAAAAAATTAGTTTTTCTTTGGTATTCTTACAGGTTAAGGTTGGTTATATTCTTAGGTTTTGTTGTCATTTTTAAGGCCTTTTTTTTACTGGTATTTGAGGTGATTGAGTGCATGTCTAAGAAAAGCTCTATCTAAGGAGATTGAGTTTTAAGTGAGACCATTTGTGACCCCTCCAACCTTACTTGGGAACTTTTCTGGTATACTACAGTCTTATTACATACTAAGCGGAGGTAACTCGGGCGGTTTCCCTTTTTAAAGTATGTGAGTGGGAGTCAAATCTTGTGTAAAAGTAATGTCGACTAAATTCAATATTACAAAGTTTGATAAGAAAAAGTTCTCGTTATAGAAATTGAAGATGAAGGTAGTGTTGGTAAAAGATAACTGCTTGGAGGCCATCAGTGCTAGGCCGACGGATTTCACATATAACATCAAATGGAAACAAATAGACGCCTTGGCCATATTAGATTTACATCTTGGTCTATCGAATGATATCTTGCAAGGTGTAGAGGAAAAGAAAACAGCCAAGGAGATATGAGGTCATCTCACAAAATTATATGAAGCTAAATCTCTTTGCAACAAAATTTTCCTAAAGATGAGACTCTACATACCCCAAATGTCTGAATCTACTTTAGTAACAAAGCATATCAATACTCTAACCTCTCTATGCTCTCAACTTTCAAAGTTAGGACATAATGTAAATCCAAGAACGTGCGGAGATTCTAGTTCAAAGTATTCCTAATTCATATGACCAACTCATCATTAATTTAGCCAATAATATCCTTACGGATATTTTGGTATTTGATGATGTTGCTGCTTCAATTCTTAAAGAAGAAAGTAGAAACATCAACAAGGAAGAAAGGTTGACAAGTTCACATCAAGCAAAAGCCTTATCGATGACAAGAGGACGATTAATGGAGTGTGATTCCATTAGGAGTCACAAACAAGGAAGGTTGAAATTGAGAAGTAAGAAAATCTCAAGTGTTACAACTGTGGCAAGAGCGGACACTTTAAAAGTGAATGTCGATTCAGGAAAGGTGGAGATAGGGCCTCTGAAACATTAACTTTTCAGGGATGTGTTGCCAATGGAGAAATCTTATACAGTGGAGTAGCAATGATGTTTAAGGACAGAGTAGAGCTCACTGATGCTTGGATAATGGATTCAGGAGCAACATGGCATATAACTCCTTATAAAGATTGGTATCACATTTATAAATCTATCTCTGCATGATTTGTGTATATAGGAAATGATCATGCCTTGAAGATTATTGAGATTGGCACCATCAAGTTGAAGATGTATGATGGTACAGTTTACACTATTCAAAATATACGGTATGTGAAGGGCTTGAGGAAGAATTTATTATTTTTAGGACAATTGGATGAAATTGGGTGTAGGACCTTTATTTAAAATGGAGTCTTGAAGGTGATCAATGCAAAGGATAGCTATAAACTTATACAAGCTTATGGGAGAGACGTATATGGAAGCAAATGCATCGATTAGTTTTGCAGAAAATGCAACAAAATTGTAGTACCATAAACTTAGCCACATGTCAGAACAAGAATTCAAGATTCTTGTTGAGCAGAAACTACTCTTTGGTCTTAAGAAGGTATCATTACTCTTCTATAAGCACTGCGTTATAAGTAAGCAGCATAAAATGAAATTTAATGCTTTGAATTCTAGAAGTAAAGATATTCTAGAATTGATTCACTTTTATATATAACAAGCACCACCTATGTCTTTGGGTGGAGCAAGGTACTTTGTAACCTTTATTGATAATTACTCTAGAAGATATTGGGTGTATTCTATTAAGAGAAAGGGAGATGTATTTCCAAACTTCACAACATTTAAAGCACGAATTGAGTTAGAGATGGGGAACAAAATCAAGTGCCTTATGACTGATAATGGTGGAGAATACACTGGTGATTAGTTCATTGATTTTTATAACCGAGAAGACATTAAATGTCAATTCATGGTGCCTCACACTCCTCAATAAAATGAAGTGACAGAGCAAATGAACAGAATTCTGATTGAAAGAACTAGAGCCATGTTAAGAACTGTAAGTATGACAAAGTCTTTCTAGGCAGAAGCAGTGAAGACTGCCTGTTATGTGATTAATCGATTACCAACAAGATCCATTGATCTGAAGACACTGATAGAGATGTGGACCAATAAACCAGCAAACTATTCTCAGTTACACACATTTGGAAGTCCTGTGTTTATGATGTATAATACCCAATATATCACAAAACTAGATCCAAAATCCAAAAAATGTAGATTTATGGGGTATATTGATGGATTCAAGGGGTATCGACTGGGATCCCACTACCCACAAGCTCATCAATAGCAGAGATGTCTTACTTACAGAAGATAAACTGCAAGAGAAATATCAAAATAGCACGTAAGAAGAATATTTCGAAGTTGTAACGATTCAGGAAGAAAGGAAGATTGAACAAAAAGATTCTACTGAAGCTATATTAGATCATGAGGAGTAAGAACCGGCTAAATATGAAAATACAAAAGTTCAATGTCAACTCATGAAAGGATAACCCCAACCTAGCGGTCTGATTATATTATGGAGGGCAATATTGTATACTGTCTCCTAACATAAGATAAAGAACCATCAACATTCCGAGGAGCAATAAATAGTTCAGATGCATCACTTTGGATGACAACAATGCAGGAAGAAATAAAAACTCTTCATAAGAATAAGACATAGAAGTTTGTGCCACTACCAAAAGGGAGAAAGCCCATTGGCAACAAATGGGTATACAAGATCACACGTAAAATTGATGATCAGGTGGAGCGGTATCGTGCAAGTTTGGTAGTAAAAGGATATGCTCAAAAAGAAGGTATTGACTAAAATATAGTTGTAGTTCATCTTAATACAATTCGGATTGTCCTAGCTATGTCTGCTACATTTGATATATATTTAAAGTAGTTAGATGTAAAGACTGTGTTTCTTCATGGAGATCTTGAATAAGAAATTTACATGCATCAATTAGAAGGTTTTGAAGAACTAGGGAAAGAAAATTTAGTTTGCAAGTTGAACAAATATTTATACGGTTTAAAACAGACACTAAGATGTTGGTACAAAAGATATGATTCCTTCATAATGAGTCATGGATTCAACAAATTTAGTGCAAACCATTGTGCATGTTTTAAGAGGTTTGGTCATAATGATTTCATTGTATTATTGTTGTATGTTGACAACATATTAGTTACAAGCCCCAACAAAGATCGTATTCAAGATTTGAAGGCTCAGTTACCTAGGGAGTTTGAAATGAATGATTTAAGACCAGCAAATAAGATTTTAGGGATACAAATTTACCGAGACAGAAATAACAGATAGATTTGGCTTTCTTAGAAGAAATACTTGAAGAAAATATTGTGATGCTTTAATACGCAAGATTGTAAGTCAGTCAAACCCTCTTCCTGTTAATTTTAAGTTATTCTCAAGTAAAAACCCTAGCAGTGAAGCAGAGACAAATTTGCACATGCAATAGGAGTGGTTAGTCGTTACATGACAAATCCTGGTTAAGAACACTGGTGGGTTGTTAAGAGGATCCTAATATATATTAAAGGAACCTCAAATGATGCTCAATGTTATGATGGATCCGAATTATTGTTAAAGGATATGTTGATTCTGATTTTGCAGACGATCATGATAAAAGAAAATCCACTATAAGCTATGTGTTTACTATTGCAAGAGGAGATGTGAGATGGGTGTCTAAACTACAAATAGTTGTAGCATTATCTACAATAGAAGCTGAGGATATGACAGTTATATAAGCTTGCAAGGAATCGATCTGGATAAAAAAGGTTTTTGGAGGAGCTTGGGCATCGAAAAAAGAAAATCCCTTTATATTGTGATAGTCAGAGTGCCTTGCATATTTCAAAGAATCCAGCTTTTCATTCAAGAACTAAACATATACGAGTTCAATATTATTTTGTTAGTAAAGTGGTGGAAGATGGAAGTGTGGACATGTAGAAAATTCAAATAAAAGGAAACCTAGCTGACGCAATAACAAAGCCAATCAATACTAATAAATTCATATGGTGTAGATCCTTGTATGGCTTGGCAGAGACGTAGACAACAGAGAAATGACAAGATAGAAATAACGATATGGAGATTGATTGGTTCTCAATCAAATCTCCAAGCGGGAGATTGTTAGTTTTCTATCCCACATTAGAAGTGGGTGAGAGTATAAGCTTCATTTGAGGTTATATAAAGAAACATATGCTTAAGGTTTTAAATATCCCAAAATTTCTTTTCCATAACATTATGTATTAATTCTTAGTGTGCTGTGGATTGTGAGATCTTACTTTTGTAATCTTTATTTTCTATAGTGAAAAGTTTTCTATTCTTGCCTGTAGTTTTTTCCCATATTCGTTAGGGGGTTTGTTTTTCACGTTAAATCTTATGTGTCCTTTTTACTTCAATTTCTTTTATTGGTGTGTTTGTTCTATCTGGGTGAAGTGTATCTCCTATCAAATACAACTTGAATCATAACGTTTTGAATCGTTTAAATTGAAAATTGAAGTTTTCAAAACATTTATTTGTAAACAAAAAGTGAGTTCTACAGTTATATCACAGTTGAGTTCGTTGTTACACAACTTGTCAAGTGACAGTGGAGTCTATTTTTATTTAAGAAAATAAAAATAATACAATTTCATATCATTGTTGACATAACATTTAATTAATAAGAAATTTACTCGTTAAATTTTCCATCTAATTAGGATTTTTTTAATGGTTAAAAATATGGGATTTAAATATTAGGATATATTGTATATTTTATTATAAATGTTGAGGTTAAAAATATACCTTTTTTGGGTAAATCAGAAGATGAATTAATGAACTAAAGAATATATACAAAAAGTACACAGTCTAAACCACTATAGGCTCAACCAGCTAAAGAAAAAGCCTGACTATGAGAAAAAACCAAGACAAGGAAAACTCCAAGCCAAGGAAAGCGACCTATGGCCAAACAGTAGAAAAAGAATAATTGTGACAACCTAAAGTCTAACAAAACAAGACCCAGGAAAAACCAATCCATACAAAGAAAAACCAACTCGAAGTCTGTCAACCGTGAAAAACCTGAGGCAACCAAATACATATAAGGCCCGAACATAACCTGACACCTGCCGGCAAGAAAATGCTGCCTAGCTCCTCAAACAGGGCTGTCCAAAGTGAACTGCTACAACAGTGACCTGAAAAAACAACTCAGTAAAGAACCTGTAAAATTACTGGGATAAGCTATATTACCTCCTCTCGGTGTATAGGCTAAGTTGTTCCCTAACATGGGAGATTACGCCAGAAAGCACTCTCTCCTCTGCCATGGCTTCATTCTTAAAGGTTCGAGCATTTCGTTCCTTCCAGATGTGGTAAACTGTTGTGGAGAGAAGTAAAGGAAAGTAAGGTCTAGTACTAGAAACTGCTAAGGACCAGGACAGGATAGAGGAAAGATTGTAAGGGGTCGAAGTGACCAAATTGAAATGAGAGAGATAATGGTCCCAAATAGAATTTGGAAAAGGACAGGCAAAGAGTAAATGGTCTACAGATTCATTTGCGGAGAGACACAGGGAATAATGGTTAGGAATAGAGAGGAAGGAAAGGTTGTCTCGGGTGGGAAGCTTCTGCAGAAAAGCCAGCCACAAAATAAAGGAGCAACGGGGAAGACTACAGTTGGACCAGACCAGCTTATACCAAGAGACTACAGGTGAAGGATGCCGCAATATCCGGTAGGCTAAAGCATTGGTATAACAATTGGTTGAACTAGCTAACCATTCTAACCTATCTGGAGAAGAGCTATTGTCAAGATAAGCGGGGGGTGGGTGGGCCAAGAGTCTAATAAGGTCCAAAGATACCTCACTCCAACTTCAGGTATCATTAATGATCACTGTAGAAGCAGTTGCTGAGAGCAGTAGCTCCGATCTATTTATCTCCCTCGGAGTGGACAAAAATTGCAGAATGTCACGCGAGTGCCAAGGATCCTGCCAAAAAAGATGAGACAAACCAGTGTCAATCCTAAATCTGAATTGATGACTCAACTTGTCCTAGACTGTTAAGAGCTTTCTCCAACTCCAAGAACTATTGAAGGTAGGCTGAACACTCCAAAAATTATGCCTTCGCAATATAATAGTATGAACCCACCTCACCCAGAGAACTTCCCTATCTTCAAACAAAAGCCAAATCCGTTTTCCTAACAACACTTGATTCCAAGTAGTAAAGTGTTTGATATTATCAATGCAAATTGGACCTACTGAACTACTTGTTCTATTAAGAGTTCTAGTAAATAATAAAATTTAATTATTAAAAAATTATAAGAAACTATATCTAACTTAATAATGATAATAACATAACTTTCTGAAGCTTTAAGTTGTATCAAGCAAAGACCAAGTCAATCAATTTTTTGTGCTCTAATTTATTCTTTTTTTGGAATTGATGAATTCAAATGTACTCCAATTCCTTTCACATCCTGTTGCACTTATATATTGACTTATAATTCGAATTAAAAATCTTTGCAATTTTAGAACACAACTTTCAAATTGGTTCGCTCAAGAAACTGTAAGTTGTAAGACAACAAAAATAACTTTATAAACAAAATCAAGTGAAAATTAATTTTCAACAAGTAACAAAAGTGAAAAAAAAATATTTCTGGATTAAGTTTTGTTATTTTCGAATAGCAATTAGCATCCCAAAATCTCCATAAGCCTCCATATAAATCTGCATTTTGTGAGCTTAGGAGATCTTACATCATCTCATGGGCAACAACAATTGTAATAGCTAATAGCATTCCCCTAACTTCAACTTTCTTAGTAAAACCTAATCTTAAATAGACACTAGGATTCAAAAATAACCTAGCTACAAAAGTTATCTTTCTCATCTCTCATTGATGGCTACAAGATAAGATGTGTACAAAGAAGACCTATTTTTAGATTGACCTTAATTGCTTCCTTCGCCCTCTCCGTGGCATTATAAAAATAACTCATTTTTATCTTTTCATCACTATCAGTCAGATGAAACACCCTCACCAAAGGCTCACAAATTCGGATGACAAATCGGTGTTGGGACCAAAATTTAGCATCTTCAAGTATAACTCTAGAAACCTCCAATCTAGCATTAGACTTAGCATGCTAAGATGCAACTCACTTATCACTTGTAAACATTTGTTTTAACTCTTTCTTCATCATAATAAAACACTGAAGTGATAAAAAATTTGTTACAATTTTGTAATAATAGGATGACACAAATTTCTACCATTGGTAAAATCATTTCTCATTAAATTCAAGACTCATGTACGATTGTAGATGGACTTAGTCACCTTTTTTGCTTTTTGCACAATCTCTTTAATAATTGAAAATACATATATAACATCCCCTATATTTTCCTGCACTAAATCAATGCAATGTGCAGCATAAGGAGTCTAGAAAAAAGAATTATGCTTACTTTGTAATCTTCTCCCAGCCTCCTTACATCAATGCAATGTGTAGCCCAAGTCATTCGTCTTTCATCTAAATAACTTTTAATATCATAAACAGAGCTACTCAAAATTTTACCTATGTAGTCATCAATGGAAGGAGCTTTGTATCCCGGACTATAATACCCTATAACATCCACCATAAGCTAATAATAATAAGATTAGAAAGCATTGGATGTTATACTTGAATCATATTACCATCTAGCCATTGTCATATCTATATTGTGGGCCGCTTCTCTTGATTGCATGGCATTAGGACTTGATAGTTGAGCTTTAAGAATTGTTCTTGATGTAAAAAAAATTGACACTTGCCTTCTTATTTTCCTAACATCAGGTCCTCCAGATACAACATTCACTTCTTACTGGATATGAGGAACACTACCACCTTTAACATTTCCACTATCATCCCGAACACCAACAAACTAGCTTTCAATACCAATTTTGTAATTCGTTCTCTCACTTTTTTCTTTCTCGTGTTAATCCTCTTCAAGCAAAGTCTTCATTTGTCATTTCTCATCATGGCTTACTTTTTTAAAAGGTTCCACATCTCCTTTAACCCTAGTTAAATGCTTCTTTAATATGGTGATTCCTCCACCTTTTAATTGCTTGTTACAAAACAAGAAAGTAGTATGATTTATACCGGGGACCAATGCAATATGAGCTCAAGTTGGATCATTGTATCTTCCTAAAGGGGTTGAATTATCAAGAATACTTGAACTTCCTTCCATTTATCTGTAATAAACAAAGACATATATCAAAATAAAAAACACATAATTTCATTATCAACTGCTATCACAAAATATTTATTGTTTATCTAAAAAGTCCAAACTGATACAATTAATACACATATACAATTGATATAATCTAACTCATTTTGTATGATTACATCGTACACAATTCAGCTTCATCCAACACAATTTACCAATAAGTCAAAAACCAACAACATACATAATTACAATTAATACACATATACATCTGATATAATATAACTCATTTTGTATAATTATATCATACACAATTTAGGTTCATCTATCACAATTCACCAATAAGTCAAAAACCAACAACATACACAATTACACAATACATATATACATCTAATATAATATAACTAATTTTGTATGATTACATCATACGCAATTCAATTTAATTAACACAATTCACCAATAAGTCAAAAACCAACAATTCAAGTATTCAACATACACAATTACACAAAACACGTATCTATCTTATATAATATAATTCATTTTGTATGTTTACATAATACATAATTCAATATCACCATAATACATAATTCAATTTCATCCTACACAATTCACCAATAACTCTAAAACCAACAATTCAATTATTCAACATACACAATTACAATATACACATGTCCATCTTATATATTATAATTCATTTTATATGATTACATCATTCAACCATAAACTAAAGACATACACTCACGACTATAACATATTCAACTTCAACCATAACTCACAACAGTAAGTTTACAACTTACCTTATGTAATCTCATAATTAAACTATAAACTAATATATTTTGTTTAATTATACAATTCAATTTATAATGCTTATAATTTATTTTCTTAACTAATTTTAATCAATATTGTTACTAAAATCCTAATTCTTAACTTTGATTTAATCCTAATTCTTAACTTTGATTTAACAATCTTTCATTCACCAATTTTAATCAACATTCTTAATTTCTAACCCAAATTTTTCAATGCATTAATTTTCTTCATAAATTGACAATGCCTAAATTATATTAAAATAGAACCAACTCACACAAACAATTCAAAATTTCAAACCCAACTTTTCCAATGCATTAATTTTCTTCATAAATTGACAATGTCTAAATAACATTGAAATTGTCTAATTCACATAAACAATTCCAACTTTCAAACCCAAACTTTCCAGCTCTCACAAACAATTCTGAATTCCAAGAATTTCAACAATTTCAGCCATTACAAAATAGACAAGCACAACCAAATATAATGCAAATATTATTTAAAGAAAAAAAGGAAAAAATAAAAAAATGCAATTAAAAGTCGAATCAGTTTTGTCCAGTTCTGAAAATTTTCTTGAAAATTTGTTGTATTAGTAATCTAAAATTTTCATGTTAAATCAGTACCATAATGCTTTGTCTCAATTTTTGTTTCAATTACTAATTTTTGGATCAAAGAATATCGAAATCAAGATTTTCACTTCCGAAAATAATACAATTATGCATGTCATCTTTTAATTTTCAAAAAATAATACATTTTGCAAAGGAGCTAACAAAATACTGAAATTATGAAGGCCTAGCAACTACAAAATCAGGAACATTCACTACGGCAAAATGTGCTTTAGGCAACAGACAAAAGCATAGCTATAAATACAATTATTGTTGCCTTTTTATTAAGGCAAATTCATATTGTTAAATAAGGTGGCGTTGATATAAGTATAAGGTAATCGAATTTTTCAATTAGGTAACAAAATAAAAAAAATTATAAGTTTTTACTAAGACAACACATTACTTTTAAACTATAGCAACAATGTTAAATAAATATTGCAACATTTTAAGTTTTTTTAGTCAGCAATATTAAATAGATAAGGAAACAAAGTGAATTTTTTTAAGTAACAATTTGTAATAATAAAAACAACAATTTGTTATTTCATTACCAATAATATTTAACGTAAAAGCAAACTCTTGTCATTATGTAGGCAACATCTATATATACATTAAAAGCTTTATACAAATATTAATGTATGTATTAATTACATGTGTACTATCAAATGTAAACAACAACAAAACTACATTTATGTATAATATATAGTCTATGAGGACTTGTAAAATTCAACCTTTTAACATTTTCAAAATACTAAAGCAAAAAATCACTAACTAAAATATTCATCTACAATATCATCCTCCATTCTATATGATGTATAAGTGAATTAATTCAAATAAAAACAAAACCAATATGTATTGGCACTCCAAAATCCTTCACTGAGTACCTCCTTGTTCACTCCTAATCATCACCATCCTCCAGGAAAAAAAGAGCGAAGAAGTATATTATAATTGTAAAACTACTATGCTCATAAACAAGATATCTAAAAAATGAAATACTAACTACTTTATTGTGATCTTAATTTAATCAAGACAAATAATATAGTCTAAAAACTAACAACACAATAATTCAATTCTTTTTTATGAACAAATTTAGAGAGCGTGAACCTAAGCAATTAATCTTAACAAAAAAGATAACAAGATAATGTACAACAACAGTGAATTAAGGAAATGAAATCAGTTTGGTTTCTAGAAAAGAACTTTAAGAGTATCACAGTAACTATAGTCTTGAGTTTCCCATTGAACTTGAAACATTTAATCCATTTAGAATATAAAATTAAATATTCCATGATAAAACACATTAAGCAATATAGAAATAAAGTAGTCACTTTTTTTAATGACAAGCAAATAACTAGTCCCAAAACATGCCCCATGAGAAAAGCTGATGTCTACATGACAATAACACCTTCACCAGCAGGTTTTGAGTATTCATGCACCTCGCATAGAACCAGTTCTCATAAATTGATGTCACCACATTTGTCCACAAAGTTTAAAAGCTAGGATATAAAATGATACGATAGGATATAAATTTCTATAATGTGTTTGGGTTAGAGGATGAATAGGTTATTGCTGAGAATTTGCCAAGCAAATTTTGTTGGTTTAAACAAATTCTAGCATATAAGGAAGTTATAAGGACCATATTAGAAAGCATAGAATTTAAAGTATCTTACCATAAATTTTCAACTTTATTAATCTAAGGTAGAGTAAAAAGAAAATATAACTAGATAATAAGTCTTCCCATCCATACTACTCAACATATACTTCTTAGTTTTTACAGTCTTCTAAGACATATTATCCATGCTAAGTTATAGGAACCCTTTTTCTGACAATTAAAGAGTCACCTTTATCTTTCAATTATAACCCAGCTTATGAAAAAGTAACACCATCATTTCAAGCAATGATGTATTGACCTTAATGGTTTTGGGGTAAAATGAACCAAGAAAGGACTATATCATTTGAGCTCTACTTAACTAGATAGGTTTATTTTATCTATCCAAGAGAAGTAAGGATTAAACTTAAAAGGTAAAGATGGCAAAATATATTGGCATAACACAATAGAATGTATATAGTTTCTTTATGTGAAGTCGTCAAAAGGTGCTTACAAGAAAACCCACTACTCCTTTCTTCCTCCTCCAACTATTAGATGCAAGATTGAACCCAAAAAGGTGACTATGAGAAAATATCTTTTCTTATTTAGGTTATAAATCATGTGTTAGGCACATTGATATAGGAAAAAACAAAACTCACATTCATTTGCACCGATGATAAAGCTCTCAGTATGCAGTTGATTTGTTGGGACCCGATTTTGGAACCGGACCCCAATTAAAAAAACAAAAAACAAAAACGAAAAGCGAAACAAAAGAACGAATCCTAAACCCGAAAGTGGGCCAAAACAAATGCGAAATACAAATCGAAAACAAAAAGCGTGTGGAAATCAAAAGAAATCGAATTCTTAATGAGCCATAGAAAATCGAAAGACTCGGAAATCATAAAGTGGAAACAAAATAAAAAGTGAAATCTAACGAACAGATTCACAAAATTTCGACATCCGAAACGAGTACTTTAGAAAAACACCGCGTTGGAAACCATTAGACATACTCGGTCTAAACTAATCCAAATCGGTATAAATTTTTTTTTCTCTTTTTTATTTTATTCATCTTTATTCAATCTCATACAAAGCAACTCAATTTTCCATTTGGAAATTCATCCTCAATCAAAATTACTTTTCATTTCCTATAAAAACTTACACATGTCAACAAACCACAAGTCATAAACAAAAAGCACTTCAATATTTCCAATCCATCTACACAATCATCGGACCTCATGTCCGGAATTCAAACACAATTCAAACCCATACATAACCAAAGCACTTCTATAATTCTCAAACATTAGTATCATCGGACCTCCTGTCCGGAACCTATATCACATTCAATCACATTCATCCATATCCAAGTCACATTCATACCTCAATTCAATACACAAATTCATAACTCATTATTTACATTCCAAAATAAATACATTACGAATAATACAACATCAATCCCAAAATTCGAATCCAAATATAAAGATACAACTTCAAAATACACATGATATAAATGTCCCAAAATTTTCAACATGACTAAGATCTAAATCTTACAAAAAATTAACTTAGAAACACAACATATGCATAATCGAACAAATGCCTTGACTTTCTTTCATCCGATCTCCTGTTCGATACCTGGAGATAGGGATGAAAGGGGGTGAGCTTTACAGCCCGTGGATAACATGTTTATAATTGAAAATATAAGCAAAAACATTTTCAAAAACAAAACTCATTTCTAGTTTATAGAAATCTCACGGTAAGAAAACATCAAATGTTTATTTCTCAAAAATCCTCAATTTTTCAAATCATTTGTAAATGCTTATTTCTCAACTTTTCAACTTTTCGAATCATTCATAATCAATCTCAAAAAACATGAATGCACCACAAATATAAACAAAATCAAATACACATAAACACATCAGAATGGTTTGGGTCGGTCCAGAAATAGAACGTACTGCACATTCCCGCATAGCGGTCCTATGCAGCTGTGAACAGAACGTACTACACTTTCCCACATAGCGGTCCAGTGTAGCCGTGAACTTATGGGAGTCCGTAACGGAGCTCCCATGCCACTAGCAGGCAGGCAGGCAAAGCCTAGACAAGTGCACTTGACCCTCTTATGGGACCTAACCAAACTCACATAACACATTTCACACTTGAAAAAAATATTGGATTGCCCGAAGGCATATTTCGCAAACTTAATTTTCATATCATGTCATATCTTATTCAAGCATAATGCCACAATGTCACACAGATTCACATATCAAATTCTCAATCAATCAAGCACCCAAGAATGCAACACTTTTGCAATTTATCAAAATCATAAGTCAAAAAATTTCCCATTCATTCCAAAAACAATGAAATCATCAATTGAAGATATTTCTCAAATTATTCCAAAAAATGCATTTTGCATTTGCAACAATTTATCCAATCATTCGAAAACAATGAATTTGCAATTATTTTATCTTCTTCTTGATTTTTCGAAAACATAAACAATAAATTTTCAAATCATTTCTCTTCTTGATTTTTCGAAAACTTATAATTAGCTTATAATTCAAAATATAAACATGGTACCCACCTTAATTCCATGCTTGAAACTTGTCCAAAGCCTCAATTTCTCCAATGCCTCACTTAAAT
>JANVCL010000185.1:76174-102083 GCA_026546855.1 Erythroxylum incrassatum | reverse complement strand
CTCATGTATTTTGTTTAAAGCTTTGTTGCGGATGATATTATGTTATCAAAGTTGTTGAATATTTTGATATTGTAATGGCATTTGGATGACCGTGCTTAGTTTGATAGATTTGATGCGTATGTATGTATGTTTGAGTGAGATAAGTATGCTTCCGCAGATTATCTCTTTCGTCGGTCTCGACGAGTCACCCCGGGTTCAACCTTGGGGGATCGAGACTCGGGCCCAACGGTCTTCGTTTTCGACTCCATCTTGGATAGTTGGGCTCCGGGAACGGGGTCCAGCACTGTTCGACTGGGCATCCGGGAACGGGGTCCAGCAATATGAACATTGCTACAATCTCTTCTACGGATGTGTTCCTAGTGTCTTTTAAACTCCCGACATCTCTTACCATATCACACAATATCCTAAATGTTGCTCTATCCATACAAAGTTCACTAATGCAGGCATTATCACAATCCATGGTCAATCTAAATATCCATCTCATTCTATAAATCCTTTTTTCTTCCTTTGTTTTAATTTCATGGACCTTATATTGAAGGTACAAACAATACATAACATAATGAATAGTATATAAGAAAACAATCATATTATTTGTTGTTTGTTGAAGTATCAAAAGTTGCTTTAGTTTGTGTTATCGTTTGCTAGTTGGGGGCGAGCCATGTTGATCTATGTTAAAACTTCTGAAAATAATAGTCCAACATATAGATAGGGCATGTTGAAAAGCTAGGTAATAGCAGTGGAAAAGAGAAAACAATAAGCGAAGATAATAGAGAAACATGATCAAGAAGAAGATCAGTTCTTATGCTTACTTCATATCAAAGAGCTGATGTGCTTCAAGTTCCCAACCTTGATAAAAATATATCAACTTTTGGTCTATTGATTAATAAAGGATATGAATAAACTTTGGGAGTGGTGAATGAGTAATAATTGAAATATACGAAGCTCAAATTCGTGGGAATAGAAAAAGGAATTAAGGTGATATTAATTATGTATTGTTTCATGGGGGATTAAAAAGGGATTACAGAGGAAATTTTGTTATCCAACGTAATTCAACCGTATAACGAAAAGATAGCCAGTAGTTATGTAAATAGAAATCCTACTAATTATGAAGTGCTCTAGAGCATTGGAAGTGAATGCTCTACATTTCAACTCCTACGTTCAAAAACATTAGCCCATATGATGCACAAGATCTAGGGTGTGTTTGTTTAGTAGGTATGGAGAAAGAGGTATAAGTATGGAATGAAATTATGTTCAATCATATGGTATAAAGAAATTGTGTTTCTTTATAAATAGACATTTATATTGTGCATAAAATAGGAGCTTCGGAATCTAAGAAATGCAAGTGTAGATGAAGAACTTATAGGAACTCGATTTGGGTATTTCTTGATGATCTTGTTAGATTCTTGGAGTCGTTCACCTACATTATAACCACATACATCGTTTAATGTAGGAAAATATATATGATTTCTAACATCGACTATCTTATTGGCAAAGATAATAGTAGAAACCACTAAAAGCAACAATAGTACATTCATATGCACTAGCTCTAGCCCTGCTAATTTGAATGCAGAAAAAAGAAAAGCACTTCTTGAATTTTTTGTACAGATTATGGATCCGCTTTTGTTTCAGATGAATGAGTTTCTTCATACTCAACTGGAAGGTGACTGTCTTTTTTTTGGATGTTCACTATGTTCTGAAGGCTATCAATAGTTTGCTTGCTATCTTTTTCCATAAGCAGTTATACTTAAAAATAGAGGATGTCTCTGAAGGAGCTTACCTCTTGAAGAAGATTTATGATATTGTAGCCTAATGTGATTCTGTTATTTAAAATTTTGCAATTTACTATTCTGTTGTTTGTTCTGTGCATGTCCCCATTTTATTCTGGTCATGTGCTGAGGTTTGAAGAGTTATGAAGATGTTCGTGTGTGATGTGTGATCAAATATCTTGATATCTAGTATTTCGTTTACTTAAGGCTAATATCTGCTACTACTGATGTTGACGGAGGTTGGACCTAATTGCAACTGTTGAACTTAGCATAAGAAACCATAGAACTAGTCATATATATCCATTCATGCCTATACATGGGTAAAAGACTCAACTATGTACATAGTAATGTAGTATAGGACTACGCACACAGACAATAGGCACAAAATTTATGGAGATGGGGTATGATCTGATGATATTCTTCTTTTCTACTTCTGCAATTTCTACAGTATTGCAACTATTAGTATAAGAAACAACAACACAAAAGTAGAATATTGAATGTCTTCTTTTAATGGGAAACCTGCAACGGAGGTTATAGGATAAGAGACAGGATCCAAATACATGACTAACCTAAACTAGATTAAGCAAATCCCATCTCTCAACCAAAAAGAGTTCACAAGATACTACCTCTGTACCAACCCATAATGTATCATACTGTTTTTTAGGTAAGTTTACAGTGTCCAGATTTTACTAAGTTTGAAGAACAAGATTAAAGTTCCTCACTTCCTACCGTTCACTCTTCATTCTCACTCAACATCTCAATTAGCTATAATACTAGCTTTCTGTAGTTTATATAGCAGATCTTTATTCCAAATTGGGTAATAAGCAAGACTAAATTAAAGAAGGGCCTATGCAGTTTGGTGCTTACCACATTGTTCATTCATTATTTTCTTTATCTATTGGCATAATCACTCAAACTCTACATTGGTTCTTATGTTCCATTCCGATTTATTTTCAATAAACAATATGCATGGTTTCTACAGCCAGTTCCTGTTCATGAATTCATTCCATCAGGCAGTCCTCTTTGGCATACATCAGCATCGCAATCTTTGACTACTATCTTTAAAGACCTCAACTTTGGAGTTTATAAATTAGCCACCAACTAAATCATTCCAGTGTTTCACGATGAAGCACAAATAACTACCATGACATATTGATTGTAAAATTGACTCCATGTAACAAGCGAGGCATCTATAACAAACTTAAGAGCAGGGGAAAACATATTGGTAAGGAAAATTACCTTTCTTCTCTTATGATCAACAAACTCAAGAGCAAAACGCAGTTTAGAAACCTGGGTTGCATCTCCCGCTTCCTCCGTGGCTAATTTCCAGCAATATCCTGATAAAAATAAAAGCAGCAGTATAAAGAAAAATTAGACATGTTTAGAATCTCAAAACATATTCTAATGAACGTATTAAAAATTTTCTCAATACATCAGCCATGTTAGCACATAAAGCATTACTCATGCCATGCACCAAGAAATCAAAATAACGCAGATTGGTTGAACTAAATAAGACTTCACAACAGTGAACCGAAATTTTCATGATATAGTGGACAACATTCCTTCACACCCTCACAAACGCTAGTCCACCATTACAGTAATTGGAAAAGTAGCAATTATACAAAATAAATAACCTCCATTAAAGATCCTAATATGTTGTTTTTTGAAAGAGCATTTTATAAATTCCAATAAAACTCTTCTTGAAATGTTGCAGTTGTGGAATAACAGAGTAAATGTCTATCTATTCAGAGCTCATAATCAGACAGGAAATATGGCATTTCATGCGAAATCAATATTACATTCCAGTCTGAAACCTTGATTTGTAATGAAGCAAGTTAATTTCAACATTAAAGATAATAATTGAAATCCCTCATCAGTGTTATCCTAGTTAATCCAATTTAAAGCATTTTGGTAAAAATTTTACGATCTTGGGTTTGCAGTTGCAATGCTAAGGTGTTTTTGAGAGTAACTTCATGAAACAATACCCAGACAGCACATAGCAAATGAGTAAATAGGCAACACATAGCAAAGGATACACTGCAGAACAACACATATCAAAGGATACGCAGTAGAACAAACAAACTCAACTCAAAAGTAAGAGACATATTCAAACAATACCCAGAACAAGAAATGAAATGGAGGAGGACGACGTTGATAGAAATTGAAGAAATAAAGTACAGAAGAAAATGGATTTAGAATCGAAAACCCTAACCCAGTAGAAAAGAAGAGAGAAATATGCAATTATATCTACAAAAACAAAATTGAAGAAAAAAAGGAAGAACATTACCAATGTTATTCTTGGTTTCGGATGTTTCCATGGTGGGCTACAGGGATAGTTTGTAGAGAGATTTGCCAAGGTAGACGATTCTGGGTTAAGAGGAAAACAATATTTGTTATAAAGTAGAGGAGGAGTAACATTATGGTGGCAGAACGCACGCCAAATTACCAAAGTAACGACTTTCATTCTTACAATGATAGCATCTTACTCAACAATACTTTTCATTTCATATCTATACCTTTTTTTTCATACCCACTAAATAAGCACCCTAAATTTAGTAAATTATTATGAACCTCTTACGTGGATTCACTCATTTTAAAAAGTAAAATTTTATTATTTTAAACTATTAAATGATCTTATAATGTTAACTTTTGAAAAGTGTTTATTTATTAAGTTTTGTTAAACATATGAGGTAAATTTAAGCCATAGATTCAATCTAATTTTAATGTCAATTTTTATTAAAATAATCTTAAAATTTTAATAGGACAAGTAGTGTATAAGGTAATTGTGAAATGTGTATAAATAAATTTAATAAGTTTCATGATATATATTGAATTTTATCAAGATTTTATTGAGTGAATCTATTAATAAGCTTTTTTTTGTAATAATCTTCTCAAACAAGAAAAGTATATAGCATACCTCCTACATGTAGAAATAGACCTATTTTGCCAAACTATGTATATTATTATCTTCTTTTTCTCTTTTTTTTCACAAATTCATACTTCTATATCACTTGCATTATTAATTTGGTACCATAGCGAGTTTTATAAATTTGTTTAAAAGTTATGAAAATGAAAAATGTTACTAGATTTGATATTTCAGGTTTTAATGAAAATTTTGCACTCTAAAACCCAAAGACGAGATGGTTCTATAATTGCTATTTTGAGGGAGAAAAATAAACTAGAAGGAATGACAGTTAAAACATATTGAAAAAGGATTATTTGGTTCTAGCAAATATCCTTCTATTTAGCTTTAGAGGAAGCTATGTTGTTCAACGTGGATGGTAAGAAAACCACTAAGGGGTTGTGAAAGAAATTGAAAAACATCTATGAAGGGAAGTTGATAATGAACAAGATTTTCTTATGATAATAATTGTACATATTGAAAATCTTCGGGAGCATTTAAACAATTTAATTTAATCATTAGCAAACTCGTGGTTATTAATGTTAAAATTGATGATGAAGAAAAAGCCATCCTTCTTCCTTGTTCTATGCCAAGCCTTGGGATAATTTAATCATGAATTTGAATCATATGAAGTCTCATGATGGTAATGTTATGGCAGCTTTATTCTTGGTTGAACAATTAAGAATAAAAACCTTTCTCACTAGGGTTGATAATCGTTAGACTAAACCTGAGCCATTTTCCTAAATCTAAGCCTGACCTAAAACTCAATCAAGACAGACCATTTTGGGACTAATTCTGATTTCACTATTTCATACCCCAACCAATTACTCTCTTTCTCTTCTTCTCTCCTTTATATGACTTATAGTTATTAGTACATATGGCGTACTTGTAGATCATGAAGCAGTGGATAAATTACCAAGGATTCACACTTAGTTAGCTTACTGGCAATTTGTCGTGGTTAAGTACTTGACTCCAAACAACCAAAATTTCCTAATTTCAATTACATTATTAGCTATAAATAACAAAAGAACTTCATGTTTTCTTAAAAAATGAAATGATTCAAATGAAGTTGACAATAATAAAAAGATTGATGGAGCCGTCAATATTAAATTTAAGTAAAGATAGTTCACAACTTCATGGGAAAATTTATCAAACCTAGCAATATGAGCTAGCAATAAGAAGTCTTTTTTTAACAAATACTTTGATTGCTCCATAGAGAGACACGAGGAGTGAGACAACATCATAAAGTTAGGGGGAGAAGAGAGTCGGGTGAGCAGCAACACTTATTGACCAATTGAGATTTTAGCCCATAATTTTAATGATAACATAATATGTTGGTACTGATAAATTTAATTTTGTATATTATTTAAAAAATATTAAATAAATTGTCTATTCTAATAAATAATTGTGCAAATTCATATACTATAATTACAAAGCAATCAAAATAATAATCAAATAGTATAGGAAAACTGAGATAAAATTGGTTTGCATTAGTTTGATTAAACAACAATGAACTTATATCTCCTTTCAAGTGCACTTGAGAATCTTCTTTCTTTAATGTGAGAAGATCCTCCGTATAACATCTTCTTTGCTGTAAGTGAAAAGGAATCCTTAGAATCGTCATGCTTTATCACCAGTATAGATTAACTATTTACAAATCTTATTTAAGGTTAAAGAGGGACCTTCACAATGTGTATCAAAAGGAATTTCACCAATTGCTTATCCATACAACTCAAAACATCCCTCTCTTACTCAAAAGAATGAACAAAGACTTAATGTATATTATGTTAAGAATACATGCACTATTTAACCTCTCAATGCTCTTAGTAGTTCACTAACATTGCAAAATTACTCTTATAAAATATATCATCTATTTATACTTATAATAATCGGTTAAAAAAACTAGTCATTACAACATGTAGTAACAACAATATCGGTTGATTATTTTAGTATATTGATTGGTTGACGTAGTTATAAACTCGTAACACATATTTCCAAAAGACATTAGCTGTTTATATTGCCATATTAGTCAACTAGTCTATCTAGAATCTTAATATTGATTGCCCAATCAACATATTGGTTGACTAAACTTCTTGGAACAAAAATTTCAAATTTTCTCATGTTCTTTTAAAAATCAAAATACATTCTTTGACAAATACTTAGTTCCAAACTATTTTTAAATTTCATTTATTTGAACATTAAGAGTTATTCTTAAAATTTTAAACAAACTTCTCTTTAGTACAAAATAATTTATGCATTATGCTCAATAGATAAAGAAACCCATAATTATAAGATAGAAGTAGGATCAATACCTTTCATTAATTTACATATTTAATTATGAAATTAAAAATTCAATTTTCAGTTAAAAAAACTTTAATACATAGTCAAAGAAGAGAAATATCATATTTAAGATTGATTTAGCAAAATCAAATACAGTATTGTCAATATCCATTAAATATAGAGATTATTTCTCGTAAATATTATTTCTTTTAGGTTAATTAGTTTTTTAAACTATAAGTTTGGATTTTAATTATAAATTTTTATTTGAATTTGCATAATTATTTTGTTTGTTAAAATAAAATTAATTATTAATCACCTAATTTTTAAAAAAAATTGACTCTGATGCTAAGGAGAGAAATTCACCGTCTTCAATTGATAACGAGAGTAGGTCGATTTGAAAAGCTAACAAGATAGGTGAAGAGACCAATAATTGGATCCTGCGACTCTGTTTCTCCACTTGTTGACGTTACATCCAACTGTTTCTCCACTTGTTGACGTTACATCGAGAAGCTTATGCAATAAATGTCATCTTCTTTACTTCGTCAACTTTGGTAGGGTTTGGGCCAACAGGAAAGACGCGGTTTGCGCTTATTCTATTTTTGTCAAACGTTCTGTTTTGTTTGGTGGGTTATCTTTTATCTAAAGAAGCTTAGTTTCTGAAACGCCGTCGTTGTGGCATGTGTTACACTCTTGATTAAACGTTGTCGTTGTGATGTATGGTTTGATTTCCTAGGTCTTGTAAAGACCTCTTATTTTAATACAATTCTTTACCTTTTCAAAAAACAAAAGAACAACACTTCAACAGAGAGTGAACCAAGTAAATGTCATCTACCTTGTTTGCAGTGGCACTCTTCTTGCCAACGTAAATTCGTATGTTGGTGTTAACTTTTCTGGGATACAAGCGAACTGGAAAAAGAGAGCAGGTACAGCTAAGATGATTGACGATGAGACGCTCCGGAATTCTTATACAATAATTAACCAAACAATTTCCAAAACGTAACATTAATTATCTAATTCTTCATTAGATTGAAAGGAGAGGATTATTTGTCAAACACAAAAATATTATATACAAGACAACTACCCAAATTGCCACATTCTAAAATATATACAATCGAACAACTTAACTCAATTAATCTACTGGCCCCATCTAAACTCTACTTGGTCTATTTTGTAGATTGAATTATCGGCAATTACTTGATCTCTTAAAAAAATAATGGAAAAAAAAGCAAAGAGTGAACTACTTAATAAAGATAACCGACCATACCCTTAAAATCAAATAATTCAAAAAAATTATAAGAATGAGTTAAGTGATTACAACATTCATATAATACAAAGACACACGTCAATACTCATTTTAATTCAAACAATTAACTCCCATCTCAAAAATTTTACCAAATGATGATTAATATAAAAATTAATACATAATTGCTATTTATGTTTTATCTGATAATTACCTAAATTGCTTGGGTCCAGTTTAACCTAGTAGGCTTACATCCAATGATTTATCGGCTCATCGTATCTCATCTCCTTATAATCACTCACCAAGTAGACACATAATTAAATATATAAATATCGGCACAGGCCACCTCAATTTCTCAATCTCTCTTGATACCTCGATACTACTTTAGTACTTAACCATCAACACATGATATTCCTAACACTTAGGATATACCGTTACCACTCCGGTACCTAGCCATCGACATAGTACATTCCTAGAACTTAGGATGCCCCCGATATTTGTTCCAGAGATAGATACCTAGTCACCACACACCTTGCTAGTTGGAAATTTGAGAGAAAATGAAGAAGAAGAAGGTGATTTTAGTTGGTTATCTTCTATTTTCCATATGTTGGTTTTCTTATACATGTTTAGTGGTTTGCGGTTGGGTTGGGTTGCTGGGTTGTTTTAATTTACTTGTGGGCTTTACAATTCTCCCCTTCTTAAAAAAATTTCGTCATTAAAATTAAATTATGTATCTTAGGATCCAAACAAATGAGGATACTAGCGTTGAATTTCATCCTCTACCTCCTAAGTCGCCTCTCTTGAAGAACGATGATGACTCCACAAAACTCACACCATCGGAATCTCTCGTCTCCTTAGTTTCCTAATTTGTCTATCTATCTCTACTGGCTCCTCCTTATAAGTTATGTCATTTGTAACTTCTATCTCAAGCCTCGATATAACATGACTAGGATCCGATTGGTATCGTCTCAACATTAACACATGGAACACATCAAGAATCTGTGATAACTCTGATGGTATTGCTAATATGTAAGCTAAGGAATCCACATGTTGTACAATTTCATATGGCCCAATATATCTTGGATTCAACTTGCCTCTCCTATCAAACCTCACAATTCCCCTCCAAGTTGATATTCGAAGAAATACCATATCTCCAACATTGTACTCTATCTCCTGACAATGTTGATCGGCATATTTCTTTTGTCGATCCTGAGCTGCCTTTATGCATTGCTTTGTGACACTTATTTTCTCCATTGTCTCCTGAACCAACTCCGGTCCCTCTAACAATCTAGCATCTTCTATATCCTAACATATCGGATCTCTACACCACCTACCATATAATGCATCAAATGGTGCCATGTCAATGCTAGAATGATAACTATTGTTATACGCGAACTCCATCAAAGGTAGATATCTATCCCAATCAGTCTCAAAGTTCAACACACAAGCTCTCATCATATCCTCCAATGTTTGAATCGTACGCTTCGACTGTCCATTCGACTGAGGGTGAAATGCAATACTTAAATTCAACCTACTTCCCAAAGTTGTTTATAAACTCCTCCATAATCGAGAAGGAAATCATGGATCTCTATATGATACAATTGACACTCGAATCCCGTATAACGTCACAATCTCATCATCATATAACTTGGCAAGCTTATCCAAGGAATCTATCTACTATACATAACAAATGAGCTGATTTAGTCAACCTATCCACAATCACCAAAACTAAATCATGTCTACATCTAGTCCTCAGTAATGCTACCACAAAATCCATTAAAATTTTCTCTCACTTCTATGACAGAATGACTAATGGTCTTAATTTCCTCGCTGAGGCTTGATGCTCTACCTTAACCTGTTGACAGGTCAAACATCTCGACACAAACTCTGCTACATCTTTCTTCATTGTTGGCCACCAGTAAAAAGGTCTCAAGTTTCAATACATTTTTGTAGTACCATGATGTATACCATATGGCGCACTATGAGTTTCTTTCTAAACCTTCTCTCGTAATCCATCTACATCTGGTACACAAACTCACCTCCCAATCACCAACGCTCCATCTACTTTTATTGAAAAGTTAGTCTCCCTTTTTTATTGCACTCTCTCTCATTCGCATTAGATAGGAATCCCGAGCTTGTGCTTCTCTAATCTTATCTCCCAATTCTGGTTGGACCTATAACGTCACCAATAAACCACTCAAATAATCAATCTCCAATTTCACATCCAATGCTCTCAACTCCACTAATGGTGTCATACTGTGTCCACTCAAACTAGCCATTACGCTTGAGCTTTTCCTATTCAAAGCATTTGTCACTACATTAGCCTTCCCCGGATGATAATTAATAGTACAATCATAATCCTTCACAACTCGATCCATCTTCTCTACCTTGAGTTTAACTCCTTTTGAGTTAAGATATAATTAAGGCTTTTATAATTTGTAAGGATTTATAATGTCTCTCTGTACAAATAATGTCTCCAAATCTTTCAATCGCCACTAACTCCGAATCATGGGTGAGATAATTCAACTTATGCAATCTTAACGGACGAGAGGCATAAGCTATCACTTTGTCATGCTGCATTAGTACACACCTTAATCCTATTCTTGACGCATTTGTATATACCTTTAAACCTCCACTACTCTATGGAAACACCAAGATTGGATTGAAAAGTCAATTTCTGCTTAAGCTGTTCAAAACTCTTTTGACACTGATCGGTCCACTCAAACTGGACTCCTTTCTTCAACAGTTTGGTTATCGGGTTAGTTATTATAAAAAAATCCTTCTACATTATAGCCTTTTACTATCACGTGTATTTAAACTAAATGCTAACAACTATATGGATATAAGAGAGGCTTTGTCTGCCTCATTTTCTCTTGAGTGCTAGGCTAGTCATGCCCTAGTGCATGTTTGTCTTGCTAGTCAAGGTTTTGTTTCTGTTTTTCATCTGCTTTCTCTTCTAGTGTGTCTACGGAGCCGGAGTTTCATCGGCTGTCAATCAATGAGAAGGAAAATGAGGAGTTGGTGGTTAAATCTTCTAATGTCGAAGGATTGGATATCGATTATAGGCTAAGTCTGGTGGGTTGTTTTGTAGGTGAAAGAGTGGTTAACTATGAAACCGTAGAAAGGACACTACTTAATCTTTGGAGGCCTATTAAGGGTGCTTGTATAAAACAGTTTGGAGGCAATGGTCTATATCTTTTTCAGTTCTTTCATGAAGTCAATATATGTAAGATGATTGCTGGTGGACCTTGGAGCTTTAATAATTGTCTTTTGTTGATTCATCAATTACAGGAAGGTGAGAATCCTGAAGACATTGAGTTTATTGCTGTTGATTTCTGGGTTAGAGTTCATGACCTTCCACCAGGTTTTGCTTCCGAAAGCCTTGCTCGAAATATTGGTAACCTGATGGGTAAGTTCCTGGATTATGATACTGGTAACTGGAGGAATTCTCTGATTAACTACAAGCGTATTCGGGTTCGGATGGATATTACTGAACCTTTAATGAGAACCAAGAAGATTAGAAAAGAACGGGGAAATTGTTTTGAAGTTTCTTTTAGCTATGAAAGGATTCTCCTTATTTGCTATCTATATGGTATTATTGGGCACAGTGAAACCAGCTGCAAAAAGCTCACAGAGCTGCCAGAAGAGGAGATCAAACGGGAATGGATGGAGGATATTCGGTCAGAGATTCGATCTCAAAATAGAACCCGCCCCAATCAATGGAGACGTG
Source organism: Erythroxylum incrassatum (assembly GCA_026546855.1). Classification (NCBI taxonomy): domain Eukaryota; kingdom Viridiplantae; phylum Streptophyta; class Magnoliopsida; order Malpighiales; family Erythroxylaceae; genus Erythroxylum; species Erythroxylum incrassatum. Next base: position 90,165 of record JANVCL010000185.1, on the reverse strand, counting down.
ATCCATCCAATCAGGGATCTAGCAGATTTAGCTCTAAGAATTAAGGATTTAAAAAAGTTAATAAGAAAGGAAGCACGAAAGTGAATGTTGTCAACAGTTATGATTTTTATCCACAACAGTTTAAATTTCTTCTAGTTAGTGGGCCTTTTAATGTGGACCTTCCTGCTTTCAAGTCAGATATAACACCCAGTATTACTCACCGTGCTGAAACCCATGCAGTTAAGGAAACCTCAGTTATGGAAGTTAATGAAACGAAAAAGCGCCTTTGTGTTTCTTCAGACAACAACAATAAAGCCGATGGGATGAATGGTAGTAGAGCTTCCTCCTCTTCGATAAGTCAGCAAATTTCTACTGCAACTCCAACGACTGGTCTCTCTCAAGAGACCCGCCGAGCACCATGAACTGTATTGTTTGGAACTGTCGAGGCCTAGGCAACCCTCATGCAGTCACTGCGTTGAAGGACATTGTTAGACAAAATAAGCCTAGTTTTCTTTTTCTTAGTGAGACTCTTGTTTCCTCTAGAAGAATGGAGGATATTCGTATTATTTTATTTTAAAATTTGATTGTTCTTTTTGTGTAGACCGGATTGGTCTTAGTGGCGGTCTTGCCCTCTTTTAGAATTCTAATAAAAACGTCTCTGTTTTGGGTTATTCCAGTAATCACATTGATGCAGAGATTGTTAATTCAGACAATTTTAAATGGAGACTCACTGGGTTTTATGGTTTCCCTGAAAATAACAGAAAACGAGCAAGCTAGGAGTTATTGAAATCTCTCTCTCGTCTTTATCATCTTCCTTGGTTTGTTTGGGTGATTTTAACAATCTCATGTTTGATAATGAGAAGGTTGGAGGTAATGAGTATCCTAAAGTGCTCTTTGATGGATTTAGGAAGTGTATTTTGGACTGTAACTTAGTTGAAATTCCCCTAACTGGTTTCTGGTTTTCTTGGGAGCGTGGTCGAGGTTCGAATAACTTAGTTATGGAATGTTTGGATAGAGCATTTGTTTCGGCTAAATGGGTTTGTCATTTCCCTTACCACAAGCTGTTTAGTCTAGTAAGCTCTTATTTTGATCATAATCCCATTAAACTTTATGTGAATACCAGATTTCCTGTCAAGAAGGTTAGTAGGTTTAAGTTTGAGAACAAGTGGTTAGCTAAAAATGTTTTTATGGATGTTGTTTCCTCTACTTGGACCAGCTGTAATAACACTGGCATTATGGAGAAAATTGTAGCGTGTAACACTTCTATTATTTCTTGGAATAAAACGCTAGGTAGCAATGTCAAAACCAGGATTGATGAAATCAAGAAGCAGATGGTTTTGTTGCGCCAAACTAACGTTATTGATCCATATTTTTTGAATCTTAAATATGAGCCTTCTAATTTGTTGGCCCAAGAAGCAATTTATTGGAAGCAAAGATAAAAAATCTTTTGGCTTAATTATGGTAAACCTAATTCTAAATTTTTTCATGCTTAAGCTTTGAAGCGCAGGGGGATTAATCAAATTTATGTCTTAGAGGATGACTTTGGTAATTCTTTTTCAAGTTGTGATACTATGAATGCTATTGCTTTGGATTATTTTTCAAAATTGTTTGCAGTTCCTATCGGAAATCACACTTTTAAAGAATTTTCTTGCATTAATTCTGTTGTTAATGATCGAGATAATGCTCATCTTCTTGCTCCTTTCACCATGGAAGAATTTAAGAAAGCAATTTTTGATATGCATCTGGATAAAGCTCCTGGTCCTGATGGCATGAATCCGACATTTTTTCAAAAGTGTTAGGATATTGTTGGAGAAGACATTTTTGCTCAAAGTTGTTCTTGGCTCAATAATTGTGAGTTTCCTGTTTCTTTAAATAATACTACTATTGTTCTTATTCTGAAAAAAGATAATATGAGTAGTATGAAGGATTTGAGGCCTATTCTTTTGCGCAATATGATTTACAAAATTATTGCGAAGATCTTAGCTAATAGACTCAAGACTATTTTGCCCAGAATTATCTCTCCTATGCAATTGGTCTTTGTTCTTGGTCGTTTAATATCTGATAACATTATGGTTGCTTTTGAGCTGATTCATTATATGAAAAATAAAAGACGTGATTCAAATGGGGATGTTGCTTTTAAAATCGATATTAGCAAGGCTTAAGACAGGGTTGATTGGAGCTATTTGGAATTTATTATGCTTCGGTTAGGTTTTGATGTTAAGTGGGTTAGATGGATTAAACTTTGTGTGACCACCCAATATTTTGTGGCCATCAATGGCAATAGTGTGGAGCCTATTAATCCTGGAAGGGGTCTACAGGGGGATCCTCTCTGCCCATCTCTTTTCATTCTATGTGCTGAAGATCTCTCGGCTCTTTTGCAAAAAGCAGAGTTGAGAGTTGATATTCATGGTGTTAGTATCTTCCATCGTGCCCCTACTATCTCTCATTTTTCTTTGCAGATGACAGCTTTTTCTTCTTCAGAGCTTCTCCTAATGAATGTGGTCACCTTAAGAATATCCTTTCTATCTATGAAAAAGCTTCGGGTCAAGCAATCAATCTGCATAAGTTAAGCGTTATGTTTAGCTTTAATACAAAGCAAGATATTAGACAGGCTATCACAACTAGTTTGGGGGTTTCTAATCCAATTACTCATGGTCGTTATCTTAGGTTACCTTCGCTCGTTGGGAGAAATAAAAAGCAAGTTTTTGCTTTCCTGAAAGATCGCTTAAGTAAAAGAATTTCTAGTTGGAAGAACAAGTTGCTCTCAAGACCAGGCAAGGAAATTGTTTTGAAGACAAATGCTCAAGCTCTTCCTACTTTTTGTATGAGTGTTTTTCGAATTCCTATGGGCATTTGTGATGATTTACGAGTGACCGTGCTAAAATCCATTGGGCTAAATGGGAGAGACTTTGTGTTCCCAAGAAATTAGGCGGTATGGGCTTTCGTGATTTGAAGTGTTTTAATCTTGCGATGTTATGCAAACAGGTTTGGCAATTTTTAACATACCCAGATTCTTTACCAAACCAGTTTTTTAAAGCCAGGTATTTTCCGAACTGTGATTTTCTAAATTCAAAGGAAGGAAGAAATCCTAGTCTTATTTGGAAAAGTATTTGTTCAGCTACAAATCTTTTGGATAAGGGTGTTAGATGGCGTGTGGGTGATGGTGCTTCTATCTCTGTGTTCAAAGATCCTTGGTTGATCAATGATTCTAATTTTTTTGTGCTTTCGGATCCTTTGCATGGTATGACTGAGATGAAAGTTAATGAGTTAATTGATGCTAGTAATTCGACTTGGGATCATTCTCTGGTTAATGAAATTCTAGCTCCTCAAGAGGCTTCGCAGGTGTTCCAAATTCCCATTTCTCCTTTTATGCCAAAAGATACTCTTTTTGGCATCACTCCAGGAATGAGATTTATAGTGTGAAGTCTGGATATAGAGTTGCTACTTCTCATTTTTCGGATATTCAAGCTTATGTTGTGGAGGGCCTGCGGAATGCTATTTGGGGTGCTCATCTCCCGCCAAAGATTAAAGAGTTTATCTGGAGACTCTTGCGTGACTTTGTTCCTTGCAAGCAGCGCATCCTGACGCATGGTGTTCCTTTGGATTCTTCTTGTTCACGTTGTGGTGTAATGGAGACGATGGATCATGTTTTTCTTACTTGCCCTCAAACTAGAAACACATGGATGTCTTCAGGTATTGTTTTATTTGGTGCTGTTATTAAGGATTGCATTATCTCTTGGTTGTGTGGCAATAATTTGGATCTTAGAGATAGAGCCCTCGCTATCTGCTGGAGTCTTTGGTTTCATTGGAATCTCTTTTGCTGGAAACAAAAAGATACTCTGCCGAATACTATTGTTTCATTTTGCAAATGACTATCTTAGAGATTGGAAAGAAGCGAAAACTGCGTTTGCTTAAGTGCAGGTTGTTTCTAACAGGCAAAGTCGTACTCTATATTGGAAGAAACTTTCGAATGGTTGAGTCAAATGCAATGTTGACGCTTTGTTTGTTAAAAGAGGGAACAAGTCAGGTTTTGGGCTATTCTTCGGGACCACCATGGTAACTTTATCTTGGGTTTTTCGGGGCATATTCTCTTTTGCTCTAATGCCACTCTAGCATAAGCCATTTCTATTAGAGAAGCTTTAGCCTGGATCAAAAGCTTTAATTTGGATAATGTTATTTTAGAATTAGGTTGTTTAGAGGTAATTGATGGGATTAATTCTGGTTCTTCTAATTTTTCTGAAGTTGATTTAGTGTTTGCTAATTGCCAGGAGCTAAAGACTCACTTCCAGCATCTATCCTTCCTGTGGACTTCTCGAAAAGCTAATAGTCGCTCATTTTTTAGCAAGGGTAGCTTTGCTATATGCAGATCACTTTATTTGACAAGTAATATTTCTTCTGTTATTCTTTCTAATGTTTCTTTTTCTTTTATTAATTATAAGGAAGTTTAGGTCTGGGTGTATGGGGTAAAGCTTGTTGGCTTTGGATTTAGTTGCTTCCTCTTTATTGATTTGTCTTTTCTCTGATGTTTGATTAACGTAAAAAAAAAACTATATGGGCATGCAAAAAACAGAATTCAGTTGTCTTACCTTCTAAATATTATCTCTGATATTCTACTGCTCTCTCTCTCTCTCTCTCTCTGTGTAATTTCTCTGGCTTCTGTTCTTTTTCCGGACTTTTCTCTTCTGTTCTTTATTTTTATTGGCAACAAATGTGCTTCGGCTGCCTGCATTGGAAAGCCTCCAGGAGCTGCAAATTGTAATTGTGTAATGTAGGTGTACTGATATTACGTGAAAAATTGGATCAGGTATTTGAGAAGCCCAATATACTAATATGCTCCATCCAGAAACCCAATGGTGGGTGACACTGACGTATAATCGGTATCCGGTTAGTGCTCTGGCCTACAGATCATAACTGGTTACAGGGAGAACCGGTCACCGGTTTGTAGTTGAGAATTTTTGTCACCCGCCGGTAATCCAAACAAACCCCTTCAGCTCCTTTCTTTCGCGCTCGAACGTGGAAACCCTGATTTCGATTTGTCCCAATTTTCAATTTAACAAAACCCTAACTGCTCAATTCAGAGGTATTCAGAATCGAAACCAGACGTGCAGTAACGCTAACTGATCACTTCATGTGGTCTAAATTCGAGCTACTGACTATATAACCTCCGTCAGACCAAAACCCTAATTCTATTTTTAGATACGAAAAATGGACGCCAAGGACATCCTGGGATTGCCCAAAACTCAATTACCAATAGCGCAAGAAAAGAAATCTCAGCCCAAAAAAGATTCCCAGAGAAAACCGGATGGCATTTCGCGGGAGGCATGTTAACGAGCACTAATTTTGCTCCTATTTTGTTCTCTTTAACTGTCATCTTTCTATTAAGTGACCAGAAACGGTTTGTCTGTGAAATTGTAGGTTTATGCTCTTACAGGAGGGTTGGCACCTCTTATGCCATCGATTGATTCGTCTCAATTGAAACGACGCCCCCCATCTGATGAGAAGGTCTTTTAATTTTATTTTATTTTTCTGTTTTCCTAGGGTTTTGATATCGGTTCTATTATTTGTTCGCCGTTTGAGAATTGGTTGTTTAGGTTAGGGTTTGATTATGTTAAATGGGTTTGATTAGGGAGGGAACTGAAAGAATGCATTGCTGATGAGAGCTGTCATTTTAGTGCAATTCTCTAATTTGTTTCCCATCTGTGTTTCTTCTCGACTTGGTCTTATATAAATTGATAAAATGTGAAACCTTGGCATGTTTTCGTTATTGATTTCAGTAGTAGTTCGATTTATTAAATAGGATCTGTTTTCTTTTTAACAAATTCGGAACCATGAATTCAGATCACTTGGCAGTGGCTTCCTTTTACCAGTTCGGCAAGAAAGGATAATTTGCAGCTTTACCATTGGGTAAGTTTTCTGCTACCTGAGTGTCATCTCTTCATGGATTGGCTTCACTTATTATGGTAGGCATTTGAAAGAGCTCTTAGATTGTCGTATGATTTCCAGGTCAGAGTTGTCAATGGTCTTCCGCCAACTGGTGATTATTCGTTCGCCAAGTATAACAAGGTGCGCACAAGTTTTATTATGGATTGCTCAAGTAATTATATCTGCCTGCAGTTAATCTTTGTCTTTTCTTCTTTTAACTATGGGAGTTTAATCTTCTTGTTTATCTGCCATTACGCAGTCTGTCGATATTATCAGATATACAGAGGAAGAGTATGAGAAGTATTTAAATGATCCTGTAGGTGCCAAATCATTCCTGTGGCCTCTTTTGTTGATTTTTGCACGTTAAAAGTAATAATTCGATCATAAATTGAGAGTTAAAAGTCCTGTTCAGGAGACTTATCGGACTAATTTCCATTATTTAATTTTATCCTCATCAGATGTGGACCAAGGAAGAGACAGATCAATTATTTGACTTGTGTGAACGCTTTGATCTTCGTTTCGTCGTGGTAGCTGATAGGTTTCCCTCATCTAAAACAGTGGAGGAACTGAAAGATCGATATTACAGTGGTATTTAGCTGTTTTTTACTGCTTACTATCAGAAGCATCTCTAGTTATTGTTTTATGACTTGAAATAAAACTGTTAATTTGTTTTAAAGTTGATATTAATGTTAATCCTGATTATCGCATTGTTTTGTTCAGTATGCCGAGCTATATTGATTTCAAGAGCTCCATCTCCTGCAGATGTTTCCGGACATCCTCTTGTGAAGGTTACCTAACTTTGTATATGAAGTTTACATGATTGTTGCTCTTTTATGTTGGAAACGTTGGGAAACAATGCTAATATTTCCTTATAACTGTAAATCATTTTTCTTTCAAAAGAAAGTTATGTATTCGGCTTAGTATGTTTTCTTTAGTTTGTATTTTGATATTCCATTCTTTCTGAAGGAACCATACAATATTACACAAGAAAAAGAGCGTAAACGTGCATTATCTTTGGTCCTGTCCCAGACAAAGCAGCAGGAACGAAAAGATGCTGAGGTTTGCACCTTATGTTGACAGTTATTGGTGGTTAATGTTTCTGGGAAGCTTTTCCTTTGATACTTGCTTATTATCAGATGTTGCTTATTTCTTCATCTTCTATTTCTTGTCTAAGGTTCTTGCTGAAGCAAAGAGAATAGCTGAGTCACGCATGGCTGCACGGGTAAAGTGTTAGTTTAAATGTGCTGTTCTGTCTATTTTATGAACCATGGGATGCTGACTATATACCAATAGCTCTGGAAGAAGTGAGATGAAGGGAAGATATGCCTTAAGCTGGCTTCATGATTCTGGATGCTAGAACACCTTTTTTGTGTTTTGTGCAGGTTAGTGGCATTTCCATTAAATTGATTTTGCTCTTCTTTCAGGGTGCCGAAGAACCCTCATTGCCTATGGCATCTAATGTCGGTCCAGAAAGTGGTGATATGGCTGTTAATCCTGAAGATGCTTCACCTTTGTCCAATGCCCAAGTTCCCTCTGCTGCAGCGCCTTCATCATTTGTAGTTGCAGATAATAGCTCTATTTTAACTTCTCTTCGTATGGTATGTTAATCATTTTGTTCTCTCTCTCTCTCTCTCTGACACACACACACACACATGTGCATGCGCATGCCCACGGACAAGGGTTGACTGAGACAAATGAGTATTTTTCTGTCCATTGAAGAAATGCTCAATTTGTCTTTTTCCTTTCTGTTACCTGCTACACTATTAGTAACTGCTAGGACTTTGTCTGCAATTTGGTGCTACACTGATTTTGGGTACAAGCACAGAGAATCTGATTGAATTGCATTTCAGCTTCGGGTATACCTGAGAACATATGCACTTGAACAAATGGTACAAGCTGCAAGCTCATCTGCAGGACTACGGACAATCAAGCGGGTTGAACAAACATTACAAGATCTTGGGGTCTGTCTACCACACTTTTGGTTCCTTTCTGTACTAAATGATTTTACATTCGAAGATTTATGTTTTTGCTGCCATTGTTTTACTTTAGCAGCATACTTAATGTCCTTTTCTTTCTGTGGCTATGTGTTCTATGAAGATGCAAGATCTTTTTAGGTTTATGTTGCTCCATTTGTGAAGTTCTGTATTGCCTCCCTTGTTCCTTTTTTTTTTTTTTGGGATGGGGATGTTAGGTGGTTGTTTAGAAAGAGATGGGGGTTTTCTTTTCTTTAATTTTTATTTTCTCTGTATGAGAAAGGATTCTGGATATTCTTGATGTTCTTATCAGTGCAAATTCTCCGCATTTTCCATATGCTTAGCTTCTTTAGCAAATTTTTCTTATGAAGATGAAGGGCTTGATATTTCAGAGTATTCTCAATGGTGAACGCAGTTGAATTCTTTGTTTCATGTATACTTGAGGTTATCATTTTTGTAACATACGATGATGTGGTGACTTCTCTTCTGCAGGTTAATTTAAAACCAAGGGTGCCGACCAAGGCTGTCTGTGCTGAGCACCTTGAGTTAAGGAAAGAGATTCTGACCCTGCTGAACCTTCAAAAACAGGTAATGCATACCTGAGTCCACTTTGTGGAAAAACTCTTTGGTTTTTTTATTTTGCTGTCTTCACTTTCAACTTTATTTTCCTGTTTTTTTGACTTAATTATAGTCACACAATTTGACAAATGGTTTTTTGGTTAGATTACAGTAGTGTATCTGATAATTATGATTGTCAATAATGAAAGAATGATATCTTGCTTGGTAAATATGCCACTAACAAGGAGCTGCACTTCTAAACATGGTTTCCCATAGTTGACAGTCTTGTATTTGAGACATTGATCTTTTTCTTCATCTGGCATTAGTTTTGAACCAACTGGCTCATCTAATGCCTTTGTTCATTTCTAATTTTCGTTGCCATCATAGCTTATATGCTAGTGATGGTTACTTAAGGATACATTTTGCCTTCTGAGATTGAAGGCATTGCTACCGTTTAAATGTATTGCAATTATTCTCTTCGAATTTTTACTGGCCAATGAAGGCATGATGTTGGTCACCTTTCTTCCATCGTAAAGGCTGAGGTGTATGTATCTAAGGGGAATATTGAAATGAATACAGGTATAGGTAGGAATTAATGATATTGTTCATTCAAACGACACAAAAATAAAAGAGATCTTGGTTTAATACTTAAAAGTTCATTCATTTCCTTTGATGTGTGGATTCTTTGTTTGATTTTCAGTTGCAATACAAGGAAGCAGAAGGTTCATCTTTCCGTGAAGGCTCATATGGTGAAATGCCAGCCACACCTAAGGTCAGTGTACATCTGTCTCTGCAACATATTTCGTAATTGAGCGAATTTTGATTGAGGACCTTCATGATGCATTCACTATATCTTGACTTTGCTACTAATAACTTGTAACAGGGTTCACTTCGTGATCAGGATCGTATATTTGTTCCAGATTCCATGAGTTTTGGAGGTAATGTACATCTATAATGTGTACATTTGCTCTTTACCTTGCCTTTGGTTTATCAATTGTGGTAATTTTATGGACTTAACAATGTTCTATTGATTGAGAAAATAGGGGAAAGGGTCGTCCGCCGGGAACAGAAACGCAAGGTAAATATCACTTTTTTATGTCCTCAGTTCTCTCCAACTCTTTAACCTTTTGGAGTCTAATTGTCTTGACCTTTGACATTCAAGGGACCTGGAAGGGTATTGGAGGGTCCATCATCACCAGCTCATAAAAGACCCAGAAAAATGAAGGCTTCAGATCTATGATTTTAGAGGTGAGGAAGCAAAAAATCAAATGAATCAAGAAGCCTTAAGTGTAGTTATCTGAATTGTTTGTGTTGTTTGTCTCTTCGTGATTTTTTCAGGGTCAATGCTTCCAATGATGGGAGCCGTTATGTGCCCAGAGGCAGAATTGTTAACTTTTTGAAAGGATAACAGAAGGTAGAGATGTAGTTCCTAGTATTTACGCTACAATTTTAGGAGTAATTAGTAGAGCTGTCATTAGCAGATAATTAGGGGAAGGTATTATAATTCTTTCAGATGGAGAAGTATGTCCAATGTGGATGAATGTCACAATGGGTTCTGGAATCCACCCATCTATGAAGAGAGCCTAACTGACTTTGTACAAAACTAGAACGTTGCTTATATGAATAGTTATTTAACGTCTTGCTTGATGAAAGCTCAATTAGCTCTTTGTCAATGCACTGTCTGATAACAAAAATATAATGCCTCCTGAAACTTGTTGTGCCTTTCCAGTAACGATGCATGACGATCAAGATTTAGCAATCAGAAGTATGGTTGTTTAGGCCAAGTAAGCTGTTCTCACTGTTGGGTTGTGCTTGTGGCTTTCGCTTAAATGAGGGAACCTGTGTGCTAGGAGTTGATTTAGGCGGTAGAATTTTCATTTTGACTGTTTTCTGTCTTTGAGCTCCTGGCGTGTAAAACTGATCTTTAACAACGGTTAGTTGACATTGGATCATCATTATAGCTGCCTGATGTGAAGAATTCCCCACTTCTCTCTCCCGTCAAATGGTTGTGTAAGAACACCACTACATAGAAATTAGAGAAACAGCGATGCAAGTCAAAAGAGCTGCGGAGCTTGGACCACACGACCTCTCAAATTTGCAAACTATGAGTTGTAGGGGGTAGTGGTAAATGGTAATACTATCATTATCTCTACAATTAAGTCACGTGTCGACGACGGACCATGGCCTCCAATTTTTAAACACTTTTGTGGCTGAAAAATGTTAAAATACCCCGACCATGTGCTTTCTTGTATGTGATCGTGCTCCCCCAACTATGCAAAACCTTCTTGTATGCCGGGCTTCTCCTTCTCCATGCTTGCTTCGAGCTTACCATTCCCATCGCCCCCCAAAACGCTTCGTGTCCAAACCGTTTTGCAGTTTGAGAAATAAAAGCCCAGCAAGCTTTAGAACTAGTTGGCCCTCAATTTCTCTCTCGCTTTTTGGTGTAGGGTTTGTTTTGGGTCCCCTACTCGACGGCATTCATTCACGGGTCAACCTTCAAGTATACCAGAATGGGTTCATCAACATTGGTCCTCTTCAGACTAACGTCTGGGTAAAACGGAATTGCATTTGGTTCTTGTATTACTATATTTTTCAACTTTAGATTTTATGTTATGTATGCTGCCTGGATTTTGGGTAGGTACCTCCTATACTTGGATTGTTTTATTGCACTGTCGGGTTGCTTCAACTCTTCTTGGATGAACGAGTATCTTCACAAGTGCATGAGGGAAGTCCACAGAAAGTAGCTGCTTCACTGATGTAAGTATATAGTCTTGGTTTCTTGTAACAATTGAACTCTAGTATGTACTCATCAAGCAAAACAAAGAATATCAATTAGATATGAGAAACTTGAGGATGAACAGCAACGGAAATTAGAATTATGCTTCATGCCATGCATCTTATAACTCTTAGCTTTGTTGTTCAAAGACAGAGCATTAGTGCTGCTACTCGAATTGAGCGCAGAATTGTATAGAGCTGGAATAGCAGCCAACATTGAAGCCTACATATTGTTTGCTGGAGCAGAATTCATTTGGTTTACACTAGACAGAACATGGCTCGGGTTTGCTCTAGCTTCTATTATTGGCATAGCTTGTCCTCTGGCTGAAATCCCCATAATGAAGTAAATATTGCCAAGTCTAAAAGCAAATATTAACATGAAAAGACATCAAATGGACTAACTTGTCTGCCCATATCCAGGTGGTTTCACCTATGGCATTACCCACACGCGAACATTGAGATCCTTGGTCAGGTAATCGATTACGATAATGTCGATACCAATCGGAAACACCTCACTATTGACTGTTTTCAGAAAATAAGACCCTTTGTGGTGGTATGCAGGGACTTGTGACTTGGACAGTCACTTGCTACTTTGCTTACACGCCATTCCTTATCAGTTTATCAAGGTGGTTGAGATCAACACTAACTGCTGCAGACAAATCTACCTAAAGAGGTCACCCTGTCAGTAAGATCCAGGATCAGGTGGACATAACTTCCTACTATTTCTTAGGAAAACCTTAGAGGTGTTTTAAATTTCATATATATGCTGATTTGGCAACAGGAGGGGTTTACTCATCCCACAACAAATTAACATGTTAGTCTTATCTTTCATTTACTTGTGGTGCAAAAGAACCAGAGTTTGTGTACATTTGGGACGAAAGAAGCTGTATGCCTTGAATGAAAGATCAACATGTGCAAGAATGCTCTTATTTTCTTTCAATACCTCGATGCAATTCTCTTATTTTCTACTAGGAGATAGTAACAACAGCAAACACCAATCCTGGTTTCTAAGCTATAATATATGATACATGCTTTTTATGCGTGTCTAATGATGAGTAGCGACTGATTCGAAAGTTCTGCGACATGGCTTGAACTAGCCCACAAAAATAACATCGTTTATATCTGCAAACTTCTCTTTGATTGCTGCTTTGATTCCTGATCCAATCGACTCAGGTCCCGTATACTTTACACGGCATTCTCCACCCTCAACGGACACCACCTCCACGCTGCCACCAAAGTTCTTTATAGCCGGTCTCAATATATCAAGATGACCATTCACAGCCTGAAGTTGAACGTCGTCCACAACAATTGTTAAAATGACAAAACAAAATTGCAAGTCCAAAGCTTAAAGTTTTTGTCATAATCAGCTTTCCATGTTCGAGGATTTACCTCCACAGAAGTCTCCTTCACTTCCTCATCATAGACTTGGCGAATATCTTTAACGGCGTTCCCAAACTTCTCTTTCAGCACTCTTTCGATCCCCATTTTCATGGTGGTCGTTGAACTCGGACAATTCCCACATGCTCCTGTTCTTCAAACTCAACATCTTACTAAACTCAACTTCACAAAATTTACTAAGGCAATCATTTCAATAGATCCCACTCAAGAAAAGCACCTTGTAGTTTGAGAGAGATGACGCCATCATCGACGGAGACAACGTCGACGTTACCACCGTCAGCAATTAAATAAGGACGAACGTCCTCCAGAACCAGGTCCACGTTTTGTACGGTGAGCTCGAGCTTGTGGGCAGAGTATAGACCCAGCGATGAGGAACCAGTTGGTGAGCTCGCGCTCGAAACTTTTATGGCATTTCTATGCAAGACCCTTTCTTTTGGAAAGGGGTTGCGCTGTTTTAGAGCTAGGGATGGTCGGCGATGGCAAGGAAATAGTCCGATTTTCCGAAAAATCGGTCGGACTGCCATCGAAGCTAGAGACGCCATCATTGACGAAAATGTTGGGAGTTGGGCGAAGACTCGAATAAGTAACCTGTTTAAAGAGGAAGGCTACTTTTGGTAAATTTTTAAAGTTCAGGGGCTTATGAAGCAAAAAAGGAAAAAAAAAAAGAAGAAGAAAAAGAGATCGTGCTGACCGTCAACAATTGTCTCACCCAGATCCGGAATGAGATTTTCTGTACTAGTTTCTGACAGAGAATCTTATCTTAATAGAATCCACAAGGAATCAATAGCTGTATAATGGAAAAAGGGTTATATATAATATTTAAATTCTACTTTTTACCGAATTCAAACTCCCAATTCCCGTCAACAAATGAAAAGTAAGCTTTATCTTTTGAAACTTTTATTTTTAGGAAAAATATTCTTTTTTTAATTATAAGAAAAGCACAACAAAAATTAAGGGACGCTTGATTTATAGAGGGTAATAAGAATGAGAATAGGAATAAATATAATGAGAAATGAAAATGGGTATAATCATTATAATTATGATAGTTGGTTAAAATGAAGGAATGATTACTATTACCATTGATGGTGAATGTTTTGTTAAAAATGTTAAGAAATAAAAATTTGCTAAATTTTTGTTTTATAGAAAATTTTTAATATATTTTAAATAATTATTTTTAATTTATACACCCTAATTATAATGACAAAATATTTAAAATCAAGTATATTGCGATTTTCCTTTTCGATAACTCTTGAAGGAAAAAACACTCTAGTATTTTCTTGCATCAACATATCATTAGTTACATAATACTCTCAAAATATAGATTAATCGTCCAAAATATTGTGTAATTTATCGACACAACCATAATATCTACCATTTCATTATTAC
>JANVCL010000185.1:48956-71720 GCA_026546855.1 Erythroxylum incrassatum | reverse complement strand
CTGTGATTTTAATGACATCAGTCTTAAATACTGATTTATTTCGGTACACCGATTAAACTAGATATCGGGTATTACAGGTGTTATGATTAATTAAACATTGAATTGAAATTAACCAAGAATTGAAATAATCAATTGAAAATAAAAAGTGAGAAATTCAATTTTAATTAACTCCAATTTAAGGGAAATATCTCATCCAATTGTGACATTGATCATTGGTCTAAAATAAATAATTTTCAGAATTCAAGCAGTTGGTTTGAAGCATATTAAGATAGTTGCATTAAATCCTAAATTTTCCTAAATTAATTGGTTCAAATCCAACTTTCAAACCAAAACTACCATCAATTGATTGGGTATGATAGCATTCTATATCAATTAAATAATAACAATAAGCTTAATGAAACTAAGCACTAAATTAAAACTAATATAGCTACAACTATTCAATTGACTTTTTTCTCATAATTTAAATATACAACTTCATAAATAACCTATTTGCTACTTATACCAATCGTTCATGACAATTACTGATCATTGATCTAATTGGGAGCTATAGAATAATCAAAATAAAATTAATTTTCAGATTAATCAATATTAATTGCTCATGAAATTTAAAACACAAAATAAGAAATACTGAATTAAAACGTGAATCTAAGTTTAGAATAAAACGTCACAAGGTTACAACTAGATTTTTGAACCCCCTTAAATCAAAATACTTGGATTTATTCCTAACATTAAAAAAGAGAAGAAAAGATGAAATATTGAGAGAAAACTACTAAGAAATGAAAGAGAATGATATGGAGAAGTTGTTAGACATGTTTTTGCCTTCTTTTCGTACTCAAACCTAGCCTACTTCTATCTTGCAAATATTTCTACCTAAAACAAATTCAAATCCCTATATAATAAAGATGAAAATAAGTTTTCTAATTGAATTTAAACTCTTGGGGTTAATCTAGAATTAGGCGCAATCTCGCTTTATCCACTGCAATAATCTATCTACTTTTTTTCCAAAATTTATGATTTTGACCAATAATGCTCCAATTGATGTAATCTTCACTTGACACCTACTAAAACAAAACAAATATTAATTTTCCCATTTAAGCACCAAAATATAGCTAAAACAAAATAGATAATTCCAATTATCATAACAAAATAACATCTTATCAAATTCTCCCGCACTAAGCTCGTGCTTATTCTCAAACATACATCAATCATCTTCATAATAACCTCTCATCTTCTTTCATATTATCCAGAAATATCCCAAAAGCTAATTAACATTAAAGATGTAGGATAAAATAACAATTGGGAGAACAAGAACTCATAAGACATATTTTTAGAATTAAAACATAACATATCATCAATTCTATTAAAATCAAATGAAACAAGACTTGACACCCTCCGATGGATTTCAATATATACACTTAAAAGTGTTTAGGGTTCATTGAGCTGTCAAATCAAAGCATAATGATTTATTTCCATAAGCTTGCTTATGAATCATATCTCCTCCACTTAATAAAAATGAACCTATTGCATAAATCAAAAGGAATTGATAAGGGTGGTAACATCGCTTAGGTAAGGTATGACACAAAGAATTTCTTTATAGGATAAATAGATTGAAGGAAATTATACGAACTTATCCACACAAGTTTTAACTCAATTTTGTCCAAAACTCACTTGATTCAAATAACTTCTTTTCCAATCACCTCATCTTTTTTTCATATTTTTTAAAACAAGAAAAACAAAGAGGAGAATTCTTTTTTAATATATTCCCCCATCCTAGAAAATGAAAAATCAAACAATGCACCTTGAATGAACTAATTTGCTTTTAATGGAGATAGTCAAAATCCTATATAAATAGACTTGATACAATTCCTTCAATTTAGAGGTTCAAAATTATTAAGGACATGAACAAAAGAAGGGTAAAAGTGGATTTAAACAAGGTTGGCATTTAAGAAAAGAAAGGGTAAGGCTTAAATTGGTTTCCTAGGGTTAAAAATTAAAATAGGCTTGTCTAGGTCAAAAAAAGGTTATCTTAAGTTCCCTTATCATCTTTATGCACAAATTCATCAAAAATGTACTCTCAACCTGCATTCAAAAACAAGTTTTAGCATTAAAAACTTATGTTTAAAAACACATAGTAAAAAGAAAAGCATGAGCATAAATGTGATGAGTACTTTTAAGCTCAAAGCTCATATAGTTGTCAAAACGCATCAAGTCTTACACACTTTTATTCAACAAAACCAATGAGATATTTAAAGTAATTTAATGAAAAGCACTAATCATGCTTGTATTTCTCATGCATTATAACTTAACTAAAAATGTATCTTAACATAGGGATTATTTCTAAAAAACAATCAGAAAATTATGATGTTATCATGAGGAATAATCAATATATGAATCATAGTATTCTTAAGTTCAAATACAAATCACAAAATTCATCGTAATATGTACTCTTGCTTCCCTACAACTAAATCATACATTTTCCCCAATGTATACACAAGATGCTTATATGCCACAAAAATAATCAACAAAAATAAAGCATATAGTAGATGACTCTCATGAGTTGTAAACATCTAAAATGACATGTACTATGGTGTCGGTAGACATTAAGGTATCACCCCTATAAATTGGAGAAAGAGCATCCAAATTCCTCTCTAGTTTAGAAACTTTATAGTCTAACCTCTCTAGCCGAAAATGATGCTCATATCAAATAGGTAGAGCTGGAACATGTAGAGGTTGTGGAACATCATGATCCTCTTGTTGTATTGAAGATGAACCTTTTTGGGGAGATCACATGGTACAAAATGAAATGTTTTCCTTTGTTGCTTAAGTAACCTCATCTTACTTAAACAAGTCCTGTCTAACGGCTCCATCTCACATGCCATATGTATATTAGTGTTAGTCATATCAAACAAATTGGGATTAATAGGCAAATGAGTAATAAGGGAACCAAGATATAAGTTCTTGTTAGAAGAGATAACAGTGTTAACTGTGTAGCCAACCAAGCACCCAAATTGACGTGTACTCTATGTAGCATACACCAAATAAAAAACAAATTAGTTTTAGTGCAAGTACACATTACGACCTTCCTACTTAAATAATAAAAAGCCAAGAAATGTTGCATATAAATCCATTCAAGCTCATTAAGATTAATATCCTTAGATTTACTTGGATGATAAATTGACAAGTCAGAAGACGTTGATTTCCACACTATAAAAGAATTAAACTCACCATAGTCCACAACAGTTTATTTATATTGAGTTGAATTAGCTTATTCCTTATCTGGCAACCTTAAGGCCAAATTAAATTCAATGATGCTCTATTTAAATTCGACACTAATTAATATGTACTGTATCACATTGGGAATACGTAAAGTAAAATTATTTAGTTTATCAAATTTAAAGGTAGCATAAAACTCCCTATTTAATTCAATAAACATTAGAAAATGAATTAACACAAAATCTATCCAACTCATGTCAGTGAGTAAATTGCCAAATTTTCTTTGATATGCAATTCTTTTAAGAAACGATAATCTACATACTTACCCACATTAATATGTCAAGTTTTGAGAACAATGTACCATTGTTTTCTTTCTTTAAAGTTGAAAGTGAAATATCTACAAAAATTTTGACTCAACTAGTGGCAAGATAAATATATTTTCAGCTATCTGAGCATGCTTTAATTCTAGCATCATATTGATTTTGTGCAGTCCAATTCACCTTAGACTTGCCTTTCATTATTGACCAAATAGTATCTTTTGATCGTCCCATAATTATGACAATTACAAATAAGAAAACTAATCCTAAAAATAACTAAAACAACTAAGTAATTACAAAAATGAAAATTAGAATGAAAGCAATTATAATTATTTAATAAAAATTAAGTAAAAAACTGAAAAATAAATAAGACATTAATACAATACTAATGGAGAACTTAATTTCTTGGTAGTATGGTGGTGTGTTATAGTGTGTCTGCTGGGTGTGTTATGTTTGTGTAGAGTAGGTGCACGACTGGGTTTTGCTGTGGAAGACACTAGACAGTAGTTGTGTTGATGTAGCTGTGTTGACTAGGCGTAGGGCTAGAGAAACTTGGTGTGACTATGTTACTATGGCTACAGATGTTGGCATTGCTCGGTATATGGCGGTGCCTACTGTGTGGAGCTAGTGTGCGGAGTTTGTTGTGCTATAATTAGCAGAAAAAGAAACAAAACAAAAAATTAAGGCTTTGCTTTTTATTTTTAATTAATTTTTATTTTATTATTTTTAAAAAGTATATCTTTTATTAATATTATTTATTTTAATTTATTTATTAAAAATACAATTTTTAACCTAAACAGACTACTAACATGTATAAGGTGTGATCACGCCTTGAGAATATTAGTATTATGGAATATTTGGGGTTTCAATATTCCAAAAAGCAAAAACTCATAAGACATGATATCACATTATGAGTTTTAGTATTCTGGAATTTTGAGTCTTTGATTCTAATAGCTAAATTATATCAAGTGTGATTTCGCCTTATGAATTTTAATATTCTGGAATTTTAAGACCTAATCCTCCATTAAACCAATAAACTAACTACTTAAAGACAAATAAATGGAAACTATATATAACTAAAACAAAACTAATAAAAATTATCATGTTTTAGGTTGCCTCCTAAAAAGCGCAATTATTTGATATCGTTATGCTCAACGGAGCTTTTTCTCTTTAAACTTCTACGTATTGGGGAAGTGTCAAATCAATATCCACCATATGTGAAACCATCATCTCCTCATAAAATGGTTTTAATCTATGTTCGTTCACCTTAAAAATCATCTCGGTATTTAAACTTTTTATTTCGCTACACCATAAGGAAATACATTAATGACAACAAAAGGACCAAGCCATCTACAACATAACTTACTCGATATAAGCTTTAGTTAAGAATTATACAATAACACTTTCTGTCCCACCTTAAAATGCTTCCTTAAGATCATATTATCATGGAATAATTTAATTTTTTAATAAAATCTCAAATTCTTACAAGCATCCAACCTTAGTTCCTTTAGCCCTTGTAATTGCAACTTCCTTACCTCTCCAGCTTTTGCCAAATCCAAGTTGCAACGTTGCACTACCCAACAAGCTTTATATTCAATCTCCATCAGCAAATGACAAGCTTTACCCAAAAAAAATCGATACTAAGACATTTTGATTGGTGTTTTGTAGGCTATACAGTATACCCAAAGAGCATCATATAAAATCCAATCCTTTCATCATGGATTTACTGTCTTTTCTAAAATAGATTTCACTATTTAGTACTTCTACTTGTGCTTTCATTTATGGATGGTATGCGGTAGCTACTCGATGATGGACTCCATACTTTTTAAACAAAGTTACGATTGCTCTATTGCAAAAGTGGCTTCCCTAATCACTAACATTGGCTCGTGGAACTCGAAATGTAACAAAAAATAGACTTTATAAAACCTACAATAGTTGCAGAATGATCAATCTTAGTGACCTTTTCTACTACCCACTTTGAAACATAATCACCAGCCAAAATTATATAAGAAAAACCATGAGTTGAAGAAAAAAGACCCATAAAATCAATACCCATACATCAAATATCTCAACTATAAGAAATATTGTTTAAGGCATCTAATTTTTGTGAGATAACGTACCTATCTTTTAGCATCTATCACAACTTTTATAAACCACATAAGCATCTTGTCTCCCAATACAAACCATTATCCAAAAGTTTTCTAATAGTTTGTTTATGACCAAAATGACCACCATATTGTGGCAAAAAGCTAAGAAAAAATGATGTTCATCCTCTAGCATACCACACCTAACAATTTGATCAGAGTAGAACTTCCAAAAGTATGGTTAATCCCAAACATAATATTTTGCCTCATTCATTATCTTTTCCTTCCTAAACTTACTAATGCAATTAGTTAGAGTTCCAGTAACTAAATAGTTAATAGTTTTGCATACCATGGAACTATACCTTTCATTTGAAACAATTGCTCATCAAAAAAAGTTTCAAAAATAGGTAAAATATCTTCATCTCTTACGAACCTACTCAGATGGTCTACTGCTGAATTTTTTTTCCTTTTCAACCCCTTATTGTCAAATCAAACTCTTGAAGTAGCAAAATCCATCACATCAAAATTGATTTAGACTCCTTTGCCAAAAGGTATTTCAATGCTACACGGTCAAAATACACAATAACTTTAGTGTCAAGCAAATAAGATCTAAATTTATTTAAAGCGTAAATAATTAATAAAAGCTCCTTCCCAGTTATAGAATAATTGCACTGTGTAGCATCCAATGTTCTTAAAGCATAATAGACAGCATGACTTTATTTCCCAATCTTTTATCCTAAAATAACTCCCACTATATAATTGCTAGCATATTGTACATGATCTCGAAGGGTAGACATTGAATAATTAGTGCACTTGTCAATAATTCCTTAAGATCATCAAAAACATCTTAATAGTCCTTTCCAAATTTAAATGGAACATCTTTAGCAACATAATAATCTTGGAAAAATCTTTAATAAACCTTTGATAAAGTCTTCCATGTTTAAGAAAAGATCAAACTTCCCAAACATTTGTATGGTAAGGTAAGTTCACAATTAAATCAACTTTTACTTTATCTACTTTTATACCCCTGGATGAAATCACATTTCTCAAAATGATGCCTTGATTAACCACAAAATTTCATTTTTTCATAATTAAATACCAAATTCATTTCAATACGTCTTTTAAGAACCTTAAATAAATGATAAGTAATCATCAAATGAATCTCCATAAACATTGATATCATCTATGAATACTTCTTTATAATTCTCAATATAATCAAAAAAGATACTCATCATGCATCTTTAAAATGTACATGGAGTATTACAAAGACCAAAGGGTATTTTCCTGAAGGAATACATTCTAAAAGGGCATGTAAAGGTAATCTTTTCTTGATCTTCTTTTGCAATTACTATTTGGTAGTAACCTAAAAAATCATCCAAAAGGCAAAGACATAATTTGCTCACAAGTCATTTAAGCATTTGATCTACAAAGGGTAATAAGAAATGGTCCTTTTTAATGGCTAATTTAAGCTTTCTAAAGTAACCACCATTATGTACCCTCGTTGGTACCAACTCATCATTCTGGATTTATATCATTCTTATCCCAATTTTCTTTAGCACAATATGTAGAGGGCTCACCTATTCACTATCTGAGATTGGATAGATTATACCTACATCCAAAAGTTTTAGAATCTCTTCCATTACCACATTTTTCATTGTTAGATTGAGTTTTCCTTGGAGTTTCCTTATTCGCTTAGCAGTCTCTTCCGAAAGAATTCTATGTATGTAAATTGCTAGACTTATCTCTTTTATATCATCTAAAGTCCATTCGATTACAGTTTTGTACTCCTTTAAAAGTGTTATTAGCTTTTTCTCTTGCCTATATTCAACCTTTTTTAGATGATCTTGGGTAATGACTCTCCTTCAACCACTCAGACATACTTTAGGAGATCAAGTAAGGCCTTTAATTCTATCTTTAGAGGTTGAAAAATAGAAGGCAAATTTTTCTTATGGGCTACAATAATTTTAGCATTTAAAGTTTTCAAATCTATTAACATCGTTGATAATGATTATATAACTTCACATGTTTTATCAACTTTCTCGTTCACTTATAGTTTAGCATTAACTCTGATTCATCATTAACACTTTCTTCTTTAAAAGTATTCTACATAATTGAATCCACAATATCCATATTATAAATGGAGTGAAAATCATTAGGGTACTTCACTGCTTAAAAAATATTAAACTTCACTATTTCTTCCTCAAACTTAATGGAAAGGGTACCCTCATCTACATCAATTTTCATTTTATTCGTCTTCATAAATGGCCTTCCCAACAAAATTGAAGCTGAATGTCTAACACTATCTTTATCCATTTTAAGATGTAAAAGTCTATTGGAAATACCAAGTCATTCATTTATACTAAAACATCCTCTATAACACCAATAGGACAAATAAGAACGATTAGCTAGTGGAATAATTACATTAGTTTCTTGCAAAGAATCCATACTTAAAGCTCGGTAAATTAAGTATGGTATGACATTAACATATATACTTTAGTTTAGCACTCAATTTTCTTAACACCAAAAAGTCTAGCATAGCACACTCAATTTTCTTATCTCCACTAACATACGAAAGTGTAAACATACCTGAATCTTAGTATTTTTCTAGTAACTTGTTATTTATCACAATTGATACATTCTTACCTAAAATTATTCTCATTATCCTTCATCTTCCTTTTATTTATGCATAATTTTTTCAAGAAATTTCTACATTTCAAATTTTGTTTGATAGCTTCTAAAAGTGATATATTGATTTCTACCTTTCTGAAGATCTCTAAGATGTCTCTTTCATATTTCTCTTCTTTTGAATTAGCTAACCTACAAGGGAAATTAGGCATATGTGCATTAGTTGATATTAGTGAAGATAAGCCATCCTTTACCTTTATTGATTCTTGAGTTGGGGTTTCATCTTTATTTTCTCCTTCGTCATGCTTTTCTATCTTTATTGAGTATTAGTAACGACTGCCTTAACAATTTCATCCAAAGACATACTTTAATTTGAAAATTGAGATTGAGCATATGTAGGTGCTTGAGGTTGTTTATTGAAATTGTGAGTTTGGTATCTTTATTGCCCTCCTTGATTTCTATAGCTAAAGTTTGAATGATCCCTTCATCCTAGATTATAATGATTAGAATAATGATCATATTTTCGTTGAGGTTGACCACAAAATCCCCCTATTACATTAGCTTCTTGAAGGGAGTCTTGCTGCAATGTAGGGCACATATCCGAAGAATGTCTAGAGAATGAGCATATTCCACACACTTGTGTCTATTGTAATTGACCTATAGCTATTTGACAAACTAGAATAATTAAATTCAAAATTTTATCCTTATGGTTAATATTACTTACCTTATTCACAAGCTTAACAACTTCATCCATCCTTGTCCCAAATTGATGAGAATTTTTAGCCATGTTTGATATCAATTGTCTAACCACTTCAGGCATTTTATTTACTGAAGCTCCTCTGCTAGGTGGAACTATCATACTCCTATCCATTGGCAATATCCCTTCAAAAAAGTACAAAATCAATAGTTGCTCAGGAATCTAATGGTATAGGCAGCTAGCATATAACTACTTAAACCTCTCACAAAATTCATACAATATTTCTCCAATGAATTGTTTTATATCTTATATCTCTTTTCTGATATTGGCTACTCGTGATGTAAGAAAAAACTTTTCCACAAACAACCTTTTGATCATTTCATGTTATCACTGACCTAAAAGGAAGATAATATAGTCAATCCTTTGCCTTATCTTTCAATGAAATGGAAAGGCTGTGACATTAATTTGTTCTTTGGTCAATCCTTATGGCTTCATGCTAGAGCAAACAACGCGAAATTCTTTCAAATGTTTATGTAGATCTTCACTTGTAAGACCACGAAAAATAGAAAGTAAGTGAATTGAACCAGATTTTAATGTGAAATCTACCTCAACATCTAGAAATCATATGCGTAAGGATTGTTGATTCAAATTTGGTGGCGCTAACTCCATCAATGTTCGTTTTTCATATTTTCTTCAACTTACTAGAAATTAGAATCTTCACCGATTATTAAATCTATTGCATATTTCACTTTTAGGGGTGAATGACCTCTTCCTTGCTTAGTCTCTTTCCTTTAGCAATGTGTTGTCTTCTCAATTTAAGGATTACATTGCAATCCACCTATTTGAGAAGAACAAGTCATACAAGATAAAATATTAGCAGTAATATGTAAAATAATGCAAAGAAACTAAGATACCAAAATGATTTCCCAAAAATGGCGCCAAAATTTTAATTAGGTTGTCAAAGCCCTCAAAATTAATTTTAATTCTCTAATTTCTCATCGTAGTCGTAGAACTAGGTTGAATTTCAAGAGAATTAAAAACTAGATTTTTAATTTCAATTAACAAAACAAAATGGTTTTATGATTAATTAACTAATGAACTAAAATTAACAAAGAAATGAAATAATCAACTAAAAATAAAAAGCGAGAAATTCACTTTTAATTAACTTTATTTCAAGGAAAATATCTCATCTAATTGTAATATTGATCATTGATCTTAAAAGAATAATTTTCATAATTAATATAGTTAGTTCGAAACATTTTAGGATATGTGTTCCTAAATTTTAGTCCGAAACATTTTAGGATATGTTTTCCTAAATTGATCAGTTCAAACCCAACATTAAAACCAAAATTTACCATTAATTGATTAGGTATGATAGTATTTCATATTAATTAAATGATAGCAATAAGCTTAATGAAATGGATTAAACCTTAAATTAAATAATTAAGATAGCTACAACTAGAGTTTTGAATCCCCTTGAATCAAAAGATTTGGATTTGGCCACACATAGCTTTAATCCCATCATCAAAAATAGAAGAAAAGATGAAGGATCAAAAAAAATACTACTAAGACATGAAACATAATGATATGGAAAGTTGTTGGACATATTTTTGTTTTCTTTTCCTACTCAAAAACTAGCTTGCTTATATCTTGCAAAGATTCATATCTAAAACAAATCTAAATCCCTACGTAATATAAATGAAAATAAGTTTTTTAATTGAATTCAAACTCTTGGAATGAATCTAACATTACGCGTGATCTTAACTTATCCATTGCAGCAATTTGCCCACTTTTTTCAAAATTTGAGATTTTGACTAATAATGCTCAAATTTGATGCAATCTCCACTTTTCACCTCTTAAAAAAATAAGTACTAATTTTCATGTTTAAGCACCAAAATATAGCTAAAACAAGGACATTATTTCACTTATATATCCAAACAACATCTTATCATTATTGTATACTCAAAAGATAACTTCTAAAAAAACTTACAGGCGCTCATTCCAATTGCCAATTGAATCACTCTTGAACATAGAAAGCCGTAGTGTCTATAAGGTCAGCCTCCTAGAACACATAAAAATAGCTTATAAACAATCCCTAAATATGTATTTGACTTAGAATGAAAGTTCACCTAATTAGATATCCTTTCTCTGAGATTGAAATTGTGAGTCTGTAGTTAACAAATATATATAATACTCTTATATGATGTTTTCTCGAACCATTGTTGGTATCTTAGTTCTTATATCCAGCGCACTTCTTTCCTTTCCTTTTCTTAACAGGAAGAAATATTATTTTTATTTATTTTGGACTCATTACTGTACTTCTTGGTTGCTACCAAGCACCCCAATAATTCAAGCTTCTTCATTTTATTAGACAACTTAATAACTTGGATTTGCCTGTCTGATTGTCCATAGAATTTGAAGGAGCAAACAATACTTTCATACTAGTAGCTTATTTTATTTAGTTAGATAGAAGCTAAAAAGTTCTAGAAACTTTCAATTGAAGCATCAATACTAAACCCATTTCCAAACAACAATCTATACCTTGTCAGTCTCGACCCTGTGCAAGAGCGGGAAGGGCAATTGTCTAAGGTCCACCCTTATAAAGCAGTATCCTAAAACTTTTTAATGCACACTCATACCAATGACTATAACATCAGTTGAGAGAAGATTTTTGTATGCACATTCAAAAGTTTTTTTTAATTATAAGTGTTGCAAATGACTTTGTCAAATGAGTTAATGTCAAAACTAAAATTTTAGAATTTGTTAAAGTTGCATATAGTTATCCAAATTGTTCAATTGCTTATCAAATTCTATTTATTATATACCTATGACTGTAGCATCAATTGGAAAAATATTTCAAAGTTAAAATTATTGAAAACTTACTTGAGGTCATCAATGTCACAAGAAAGGTTGAATGATTTAGGTAATTTATATATCCTGAATGATATGTTGGAAAATATTAATTTTAATGCTATTATTAATAATTTTGCATCTAAAAATATATGGAGATATTTTTTATAAATCATAATCATTTGTATGTTTGTTAGTATAATTCTTTTGGTGTTTTGCAATCTAATATTGTTATTCCATTGTTACTGTTGTTATTTTGTTGTTAGTACTACTATTTTTAGTGATTTTATTGTTGTTGATATTTACAAGATGTTATTAGAGAATGTTATGATCATTTAGAATTTTGTTGAGTGTGTAAACTTATAAACTAAGTCACTTAAGTATGAATATTAAATTTTAATAATAAAAACATATTTTTAAAATTTGACAAATATTGCTGATTTTTTTGGATCCTTTACCAGGCCTATAAAAAGATAGGATCAGCCCTGTCCTCAGCCATCATGTCCATAGCTTTCCCAATCCCTATCCTTGTAAGCTGACAAACAAACCTGAATAACCCCTATATTATACTTATCTAAAGACTAAAGTATGTGGCGATCCCTCTAGATCTGCCAATTGAAATCCATCATTCAAAAAGCAGAGGCATGATTGTACGATTCTTATTCTTTTGAATTTTACCAAATTCATGCACTTTCCACGTTCCACTTTAATACTGTTCCATGCTGTTGACCCCATACTGTTCTCGGGCATAACATTTCAAAACACGACCCCACCTACTAATATTTGCAATAATTCTGTAGATGATTTGTGAGATTTAGGCCACAAAGGAAGCTGCGATCTGCAGCCATCAAAATGGTTGGTCCAATATTCTAACGGTACAAATTACTGAAAATTTATTATTATTAGGAGCAATCACCGTAATGCGCTGCATTACAGTGGAATCATACTATTCAAAATCTTGAATTGGTCCAAATTCACTGTGGTCCATCCAAGATGCTTATCTTACACGAATGTTTCAGTTATATCAACGTATGTACAGGCACCGCAGTACACATATCACAACCGAGATGGTAAGCATAATATTTCATATTTATGGTCATCTCCGTCTCGGATTACGTGTACAAAATATCAAGCTAGAGAAGAGAAGGAAAATACTTTAACCTAAAGAGCAAATAGTTTGTATCTCGTGATTTCGAGACCTCAAACAGCATACTATAGCAAGTACTTACGAACACGAAGTCTATCCATGTACGGCGACAGTTTATAAACTTACAAGGCCTAAAGACAAAAAGGGCACGTAAGAATTTGAAATTTGAATGGTGACAATTTAAGAGGATTGAGTACTATTGTACAACGAAGCAGAGAAGCAGTCTGCAGTGAAACACGGGGAACTATAGAAGTAGACAATTAGAGAAAGAGAGAAGAAGAGAGGCAAAGGAGGTGGTGACTGGTGAAGGCTTTTCAGAACTCTCTCAATTTTCCCATTATAGGGCAGCGAGATATTGTAGTCCGTACTGCAATTTGTGTACAGAGGTCCATCAGTCTCATCAGCTACATTGCACTGTCATGCACACAGAAACAGAATGTCAATTTTATAATTATTATAGCATCATTACACTATCATTCATCCTCGGGTCACGATCTTTACACGTGTCCTTATCGGTTTTGGGTATAGTACAGTCCTGCTAGCCGTCACAGAAAGTGACAAGTAAGAGTAAAGAAATGGTTAATAATTTTCTTAATATATAATTCTCCATTCTGCAGTGAGGTTAAAATTCAGCTGGTTTCATAAATTTAGCTTGCAGCGCTTGAGTAGCTCGAGAAACTTTTTGCATGACAAAAGTGGCAGTGATGGATCATGGACCCCTTTTTTCAGTCATAAATGCTTCATACATTCTTGCAAATTATTCATTTCTTTATCTCTGCTTGTGCAGTTCCCAATCCCAGGATTTGTTCCCTCACTGTTCCCTGCCTTTTTGTTACCTGCAAGTTGAAGCTTTTCCAAGTTAATTTACTGCAGCTTTTACTTACCTTATAGTCTCTCTGTCATCCCATTTCTGATTCTTGCTTGTTTTCGTTTGTGACCAATTATTCTACTAAAGATTTTACGCTTTCAAGTGTACATTTATTATTATTATGCCATAGAAAACCTGAAAGACGTGAGTATAAATGGAAATTAAGGATTTAAGGTAAATTAATGATAAAAGTGTTATAGTTCATTTACGTTTGGTATGTTCCATCAAATGTACCGTTTTGCACATGTAATGTCACGGGACTTATGTAAATAAGTGGGACAATTGGTTCTATTGGTAGATATAATTAATAGTGACGCTTTTTAGTGCTCATAACTTGTTACATTCTCTGCTACCATTGCCAATCAACAATATTCATGCGTTGCCCATCTACATTTTTAAGTATGATACATGGGAAGGTCATTGCAAAAAAGCAATTTTGTTTTTGGTGAATTTGGACACTTCCTGGAGCAGCTTTCATGGAGATAGTAATGTTATGAAATTGTTAATATTCTATATATACACACGATACATTAATTGCACCCACCATCTTTCTTTCCTCTAGCCCAAAAATTTACAGCTAAAAGGTATCATCAAGTAGACAAGTCAATGTGATATAGCATCTCTATATATGGATATATTCTGCTTCAACATGTGCCCTCCAAGTTATCTTCCTATTGGTGTAAAGGGTATTGTTACTTTAATTTGGAGTATATATATATATGTATATAAATAAGCATATATGAACATCAATATAACTTGTTCTACAGATGTAAAAGCACTGGCCATCTGAGTCACGTTTGTATGACAAATATGAGAGATATATAGGTGATATGTGCTCGGGTTTTTTGGTTACCTATCCTCTGAGAAAGGAAAGACTAATAACCAGAACAGCAAAACAAGTGGTCCAAGCTTTTTTTATGTTCCTGGAAGATGTTCACGTGTTTATTTTATAGAAGTTGTTGTGAACTGGTGCCAGATAAGTTTAACTCAGCCTGGCAACTTAGATTCAATTAAGATCAATTTGACCTGTTGGTTTGCTGAATTTGGTCAAAGTTAATGTACAAGCTAAAGTTTTGGTACATTTCCAAGGATGAATGGTCGTAGTGATCATGAACATGAAGCACACTAATCCTCACGCAAGTATATATTTATTGGGATTCGCGCAACTTGGTCCATAGTCACACCATTATCTGACTTCATCGAGCATTAATTCATTTTGGTCCCTTCCTAATTTCTGATGGTTTTGGGATTTGGCTATTGGTCTGATCCATTCCATACGATGTGGTACAAGTCATTTAGTCATTTTTAATTCTTTTATATTCTACTTGAATTGTAACTTTCAGATGCCCCATTTGAGAATTTATTACCAAACAAATACTAGGATATTGTTAACTAAACGTATAATTAATGTAAAAGACTTGTCCATGAATCAATAGACTTCCACCAACACCAATTAATGTAAGCATAACCGTAAACATGCGGACGTTGAATCGCAATTTCATGATTTTTCTTATTACACACAAATTTTATTACCATTTTAGCCATATTCACATTTGAATGATGTACTTTTGGATAGTGAAAATAGCATAAATAAATAAATAAATCAGGATGCAAGGCGTCATGAAAAATTACAACCTTAAGTTAGAAATTCCTCCTCTATGGTGCAGTGGGACAACAAGATCTGACCCTAGGGCTAACGCCTTCTCCACCAACTTCGGTGCAAGCCGAAAGGCGAAGTAGGAACTGTCTTCAAGAATTAAGCAGAAGAACCAAGAAGAGACCAACTTTGAAGAAGATGGTTATGTGGTTCTCCAATGGTGAATCTATCTCCTTTGCACTAGCCTCGAGATAAGAAGAATGATGCTTTAAGATATTATAAGCTTCTTTTACACCTTTGTATATATAGAGAGAAGAAGGGAAGGGTGTGTAGTTAACGAAAGTAGAGAGTAGAGTGTAGTGTTGTGTGTATGTGTATTGAAAAACCAACACACAGTGGGTATATATATACCGAAAAATAAGAACGTTGGAGTATAATAACATTGGCAATTAGAAAACATGAATATAAGGAACGTTATTAACATTATGGTAATAAAGTGTAAAAAAATGATAACATTGCATAGTAATGTTATCGATGTTTTGGAACAATATCAACAATCCTTCACTTGGTTCAAAACTTGATAAACAAATGCTAATAATTTAGGAGAAAGATTGACTAACAACCAAGTGAACTAAGTCTTGAACCTAGTGCCCAAGAAAATTGGAGACAAAACCTGCTAGAGAAATAAACAGCCTCAAAATAACCTAATCTCATGATTGCTTTAAAAAGATAGCTCAAATACTCTCATAAGATGGTGGTTAGCCCCCTACAATCACATAGGTGAGTTCATCAAGTGTATACTGCTCACACCACCCAAACTTGGGCTATGGAACTCATTAAGGATTAAACAATCCAACCTCATCAAACGCAGTAAAGCCATGCTAAGGACGCAAGTCAACAATTAAATGTATCTCAGTATTATTCCACAGACAATGTACAAGTAAGTAGTCACCACATAACTTCATTTGACTCATTGAACTTGGTTTCTCAAGACAGGAATCCATCACGAGGTTACTACACAATTGGGCTTAACCCCGTCCCTTTAGCATACTCTAAAACTAGTTCCTACTCAAAGCTTATATAAATAGATCCGCTAAGTTTCTCTCTGACTTGATATAATCCAGAGAGTTGCACCATATCTAATTAAAGTATAAACAATTTTAGTCTTAATTTGATTTGTCTATTTTTGCCATTATATGCCTTGTTCTTGGCAACATAAATGACAACCTACGCATCACAATGAAGGAACACATAAGTAATTGGGTTTTCCTAAAGCGAGATATCTACTAAGAGATTCCTTAGCCACTCAGCTTCTCGTCCTGCCAGCTCCAAGCCATAAACTTAGCCACCACTGTTGATCTTGCAATACATGTTTGCTTAGATAATTTCCAAGACACTACAACTCCTACCAAGGTAAAAACATAACCACTGGTAGGGTATACATCATCACTCTCTGTAACTCAGTTAGCATCAGAATACTCCCCCATTATAGAAGGATGACCACCAAAAGATAACTCATAATGCATAGTAACTTTCAAATATCTCAATAAACGAATCAATGCATTCGAATGCTCTTAACTAGGATTATGAGTATACCTACTAAGTCTACTCACACAGTATGCAATATCAAGATAAGAATAGTTCATTAAGAACATCACACTACCAAGAATTTTAGCATAGTCAGCTTGGTTTACATTATCACCAAGATTTTTTCTTTGACGCAACACTAACATCATAGGAAGTCTTGATTGGATCAACATCATAGTAACCAAACTTCTTCAAAATTTTCTCAACATAATGAGTTTAATTCAACCTCTAACCAATATCAATCATATTAAATTTAACTCCTAAAACAAAGTCCACAGGTCTAAGATCTTTCATATCAAAGAAAGACTTTAGCAAAATTTTGGTAGTATCAATGATAGATAAACTAGTAAAAAAATAAGCATATCATCCATATAAAGAGTTATGTTCACACAACCATTGATGTCAAACTTCACGTAAATGCAAGAATTAGCATCACAAGAGTGAAACCATGTTTAAAAATCTCACTTTCAAATTTCTCATGCCACTGTTTGGGAGCTTGTTTAAGTCTATACAAAGACCTAACCAACTTACACACCTTTTGTTTTTGACCAAGCACTCTAAACCCTTCAGGCTAAACCGTATAAATTTCCTTATCAAGATCATCATTCAAGAAAACTGTCTTAACATCCATTTGGTGCACATGAAGCTTAAATACTGAGGCAATAGCTAACAATATCTTTATAGATGCAATTTTAGTAATAAGTGAGTAAGTATCAAAAAGTTCAATTCTTGCTTTTGTTTAAAGCTTTTAATCACAAGTCTTGCCTTGAACCTCTCAATGGTTCCTTCAGGTCTCAATTTTTTTTGAAAATCCTCTTACACTCCAAAAGCTTATAACCTTAAGGTAGATCAACTAAAACCTAAGTTTTATTAGACATGATTAACTATTAAAATGACCTATTGAGGAGGAATTCATTTAACTTTCTATCTATGACTTCCTTCCAAAATGTAGCATCCACAAATCTCATTGCTTCCTCATAAGATTTGGGATCTTCCTCAATAGTATTAAGTCACCACAAAACCGTTATCTATCTCATTGCTTCCTCGCAAGTTTTGGGATCTTCCTCAATAATATAAGTCACCACAAAATTGTTTTCTATCTCCTTAGGTTTTTTCACGACAAATAAAGTAATAAAGTCAGAACCAAAACTGATGGGTACTCTAGCTTTTTTTCTTCTCATTAGTTTAATATTTTCCTCTTCTTCTATGTCATCATTAGTAGAAGAACTAAGGACAGACTCTCTAGGAACTTGTACATTCATTTTCATAGGAAACATATCCTTAAAGAACATTGCATCTCTTGACTCCATAATTGATCCATAAGTTTTAGATCCCCCTTCCTTAACCATAAATCTATAAGCAACACTATTAGAGACATATCTCTTAAAAATTGAATCAATGGTCTTATGCCCAATTTTCTTCCTCTTATGATCAGACAGAGCAACCTCAACAAGACATTCCCACACTTTCAAAAAAACGTAAGTTAGGTGGATAAATTTTTCAAATTTCATAAGGGTTTGATCTAGTTTCTTATGAGGGACTTTACTTAGAACATAACAAGGTGAAATAATAGCCCCCCCCCCACATAAAATTCGATAATCATAAGGAAATCAACATTACATTCATCATGTCCTTAAGTGTTCGATTTTTCCTCCTGAATATGTGTTCAAGTGTATAAGGGGCTGAAAGCTCATGAATAATCCTAACGTTTTCACAATAATCCACAAGGAAATCATTACATTACTCACCACCTCGATCAGACCTTAATCTTTTAATTTTCCTTTCCAATTGATTCTCAACCTCAGCTTTGTATTTCATAAACACATCCTCTGCATCACTTGTATTTTTCAATAAGTAAACCTTAGTAAATAGAGAATAATCATTCACAAAAGTAGTATAATATCTCATGTCTCCTTTACTCACACTATTCTTAAAATCACTCAAATTTGTGTACACCAAATCTAATAATCGTGAGTTTCTCTCAGTCATTGTCTTAAAAGATTTCTTAGAGTGTTTAGCCTCAACATAAATTTGGCATTTTTTCATTTCATTAGTGATATGTTTAGGCAATAAGTTTAAGCTTTGCATCCTCTTAACTGACCTCACATTCACATGCCCAAGTATAAAGTGTCATAGATCTAGAGACCCAACAATATAAAAAGAAGAAGCAAATGCATTCATTTCAATGTCAAGTATAAATAGACCCCCATTACAAAATTCTTTACCAAAAAAGTTCACATTCTTAGTAAGAACTACTTTATCATAGTCAAAAGTAAATTTGACACTAGCTTTGTTAAGTAATGCTCTAGAAATCAAGTTTTTATGAACATCAAGAACAAATAAAAAATTTTCAAACGCTAACACTTTTCCAGAAGTAAGTTTGAGAGTAACCTTCCTAACTCCTTGGACATGAACTCTACTGGAGTTGCCCATGTATATGAATTCACCATCAGCAACATCATTCAACTCCTTAAATAGGTCCTTGTTAGTGCAGACGTGGCGTGTGGCTCCTGTGTCAAGGATCCATTCGACCAAATTTCCACAACTTTGACTTCGAACACCACAACAGTAATGATCTCCTTGTCATCACCAGCTTTGACCATATTAGCTTGAGGCTTACCAAAGCTCTTCTCATTACCTCATTAGTACCCCTTCTGTTTTCCTTTCCCGAACTGTCATGGTTTTGTCCTTAATCCTTCTTCTTATGGTTGATTCTAGCTTGGCAAAAAGCCAAAGGATGGCCTGACTTGTGACACCACCAATAGTCACTATCAATCCTTTTGCGCTTAAGCTAGCCATGCTTGTTGTTTTTGAATGACTTGTTTTGTCTACTAGTCTTCTTGAAGTTATTTACATTTATATGTTCTATCATATTAGGCTTAACAGTAGGGACAAGGGTGAGTGATTTGGTCTTATTTTGTGTACTCAATCTTTATAAGCCCTATCAACTCCTAAAGTTTTATATCTTTCTTCTTATGCCTCAACTGGTTTTTATACTCATTCCATGAGACAAGCAGTTTCTCAATAAGGGCATTAGCCTGAAGCAGCTCACACATGTTCATACCCTCAGCAAGGATTTTAACAAGTAGATTTTCATACTCTTATAATTGGTCCATAATGGTCTTATCATCAATAACGGTAAATTTTAACCACCTAGCAACTGCATATTTTTTAGTACCGACATCATCAGTCCCACATGTCACTTCTAAAGCATCCCAATTTTTCTTGGTAGTTTTGTACTTGTAATGGATATCAAACAACGGGTTTATCATACGATTGAGCAACACTCCCCTAACGGTACGATTATCCTTAGTTGTCTTAAGTTTGGTATTGTCATTAGGAATTTCTTGATACAGTAGATAATCGATTTTATATTGTTGAAAGTAAAAAAAAATTCTTAAACCATCGTTTAAATTTTCTCCCATCTAAAGGCTTTAATCTAGTTAGGTCAAGCATAATCCTTTAGGCCACAGTGGTAGGAGTAGAACCTATATGGGGAACAGTAAGTGCAGAATCTACATTGGTCTCATTTGTATACAATATATTGAATCTGGTAACAGAGATGTCTCACACGAAATACTTAAGCAGCAGTAAGAACAAAACAAAATTCTGAAATATACACGTAGCAGCATAATCGAAAAAATAGTATAAAAAACGCAACAATTTCCAACAAGTTGTAGCAGTTCAATAATTTTTTTGAATAATGGTAGCAATGCAATAATTTTCCAACTTAGATTGTTAGCAAAAATAGGATAAATAAATAAATCAGAACAATTTATTTTAATGTAAGGCATTGTGAAAAATTACTACCTTAAGTCAAAAATTCTCCCTCTACGGTGCAGCAGGACAACAGGATCCGACTCCAGGGCTAACGCCTTCTCCACGAGCTTCGGTGCACTCCAAAGGGCGGAATAAGAACTATCTCTAAGAATTAAGCAAAAGAACCAAAAAGAAAACAAATTTGAAGAAGATAAGTGTGTGATTCTCAAAATGGTTAATCTATCTCACTTACACTAGCCTTTAGACAAGAAGAATATGATGTTTATAGAGAGTAGAGTGTAGCATTGTGTGTCTGTGTATTGAAAAACCAACACACAGTGGGTATATACATATTGAAAAATAAGAAAGTTGGGGTATAACAACATCGGCAATTAAAAAACATGAATGTAAGAAACGTTATTAACGTTATGGTAATAAAGTGTAATAAAAACAATGAACTTTACATAATAATGATATCAATGTTTTGGAACAATACCAACACTTTCAATGTAAATTTTCAGCAATAACAAAACTTCAATATGAAAATACATTATAAAAATTATATATTTCCACACTATAAAGATCTTTTTTTAGTTCAAACACTAATTATGTGGCTTTAGGCCACAAATCTATCAATTGAACTTGTACATGCTCTAAACTACTTTTGTTAAAAAAAATTGTAGTGCTCTTTGTTTAATGTCACAGTAACGCAATATCATCTTTAAACTAATCGTCGAATTTTAGTTTTCAAGCTCTACCTCTTTGATTACTTTTTAATTTTTATCTTTTCATAGTAGTATATAAATTCATTAGCATGAATTAATTATTTAAATAAGATTTAATTAGCAGAAGACTAGTGCATTCACAAAAACAAGGAATTAGCTAAAATTTGTAATAAGGAAAAGGTTAGAAAGCATGTCAGTGCAAACTTTCCCAGTTGGAAAAAGAAAAGAAAAAAAAGAAAAAAAGATACGAAGCTACAAAAGGTGAGTGGCGTTCACTTAATGCACAAACCATAGAATATCTTTTTATTAGAAGCGCAAGGTGAGGCAAGATTCCCGCGGGATTTAGATGAGAACAATTCTTTTACTTAACAAATCTCCAAATAGGGTAGTAAAAATAGTAAGAAAAGACTTACAATTCACACCACAACACAACATTTGTTACTCTCAGTCAACCAACAAACAGAAACAGATTCCATGATTCACATAGAAAGATGGAAA
Organism: Erythroxylum incrassatum; assembly: GCA_026546855.1. Taxonomy (NCBI): domain Eukaryota; kingdom Viridiplantae; phylum Streptophyta; class Magnoliopsida; order Malpighiales; family Erythroxylaceae; genus Erythroxylum; species Erythroxylum incrassatum. The sequence goes on along the minus strand of JANVCL010000185.1, from coordinate 49,753 downwards.
GATGGAAAATTGAGTTGTCGTTTTACTGGACACGTGTCAAGCAGAAGTTGACATGTCAAAGGTGAAAGGTTAAATGCCAAATAAGGGTTAGGGTCAAAGACCATGTCAGAGCCAATAGGCATGGCAAAATCATTATGCAATCCATTGCTTTATGATTGAACACCTTACTGACAACGTAGCAATGATGGCAGCTTTGTCTTTCCACATCCCTCTTTTCTTAATTATTATTGATATTTTTGCTTATGGGTGATAGGAACCATACCTTCAGTCCTGCCCTTATTTAGGGTAGTACTGTCTTTGTCTGCCCGGCATTCAAGGCGGGGGAGCTGTAAACTATTTCACTCTCCATATTTCAATGCCATGGCTTCTTCCTTTTTTGATTCTTTCAACTTTCACAAAACAACACTGCCCTTGTAATGTCTGTATCTATATGGTGGCTAGCTTTTCTTTCCATTCTTTCTACAACGATCATATTTGTTAGCAGCTCAAAGAACATAACTGTTCTTTTTTTTCAGTAAAATGAGAGCAAGTTAATAAACCAACACTCCAAAACATACCCAAATTCAAGAATATGATATATATTCAAATGATGTCACTACAACAAAAATGACATACGGTAACATGTGATAAGTGTTATTAAATATGAATGGTAACACTAATGACTATGCTATGATAGCCCATGTTACTAAAGATATGATGCTTTAGTAACAGTTTTGACATGTTATTGTCGAGTTTAATATGACATTTATTGATAGCTACAAATGATTTTATATTATATTTTATAAATGTTATTAATT
>JANVCL010000185.1:0-25442 GCA_026546855.1 Erythroxylum incrassatum | reverse complement strand
GATGTTTTGAATCTTTTGATGTAAATATGTAATATTATTTATTATAATGATGAAATTGTATTATTGTAATATTTTAATACTTTGTAGTATTCTTAATTTTATAATTGTTTGATAATGATTGTCTTTATTTATATTAATTGTGGTTATTATTTATATGTAAAATATTTAAAAATTATTGTTATTTCAAACTAATTATCATTATTATTTTTTATTAAGATTTTTGAAAGCATGGTTGGTATAAACAGTAAACTAATAAAGTATACAATACAACTGTATAATATATCAATATGAACTATTTTGCAATTTTTAAAAATTTTAAAGACTATTTTATAAATTTAAAAAATTTCCCGAAATGATATCCTATAACGATCGATACCAGTACAATTCTGTTCTAAAGTTCAATCCGATACCGAGCCCGATACGGTATTCGTAACATTGGCTTTCTTCACTAGTAAACATCACCTTTTGCCGTACAATTATCACTAACGCAGGTCACTGTTTCAACTGACATGATTGCGCGAAAGAAGATACTCTTCTGTCAATTGGTTTGCAGAAACAGCGACGAATACAAATTGAGTTGCAGAATTTCATTACCAACCATTTTAATGATATAAATTCTAGTATCCATTAACGAAAACAAATTGTTTATAAAAAATGATCCTATAACTTACACAGGAACATAAAATTGAGCAGGCAAAGGAACTGAAAGTTGGTCCACAATTGCGATACACCTTCAAAAGGAGCTGTAAAAGCTTTTAGTTACGACAAGAAGTATCTGACAAGAGGAACATGTAGGTGGACCCAACCAGTTTAACTCATTGAACAGTTAGAGGAGGACAACATTGAAGTTTGGCTGTTCACTTTAATGAAACAGCTCTAGTTCAATTCTTATCGCCTCGCCTCGCCTCTCCTCACAAAAGCCTTCAAGCCTTCAGCCGTCTTATAAAATAGAAAACATTTCTAGACTTTGCATTACTTCCCCTGAACTGAAGGCAGTGTCGGGTACATTATCACACAACTAGGCACATCACATGTATTCCTTAACTAGTCTGTACCTCGAATCAGGACTTATAAGCCTGTGTCAGGATTCCTTCAAAACCATAGTTTCTTTTCCTCTTCGTTTGAAAAACACAAGAGTCAGAAGGTTTCTATTGTTCTTGATCGCCAATTCTTATTACCCAACCCTTTAGTTTTCCAGACGAGTATTGACATCCCTCGAAGTAGAGAAGTTTGTTTTCCCCAGGGAAGGATCTCAGCTGTATACTATCTGCTGAATTGGGGTATAAGAATTCCCCTTACGGTAAAGGTCCGCGATTTAAGTTTTATAATAAATCAGGGAAAGATATTTGTAGTGCACGTGTCCACGATGAAAATAAAGGTAGATCTCCTAGTAGTCTAGAGTCTAGACAAAACTGGAACTATTTTACTTTTTCATTGAACAAAGCTTATTTTCTGACAGAAATTTCTTTTGCTTGCCCCGTATCTGCCGAACAGACTGTTCAATTTATCTTTTGACATAATAAATGCTACAGAAACTGATCTACTTACGATCTTAGCATGCTAATCCAGGACAAAAGAAATATCAACATTGTTGCAGCTAATCACATGTCATCTGAATTGCATGGGAACTCTGAACTACTGGAAAGTGCACAAGAGATGACTTGTATTTTGCTCCTTCTGCAACTCATTCTCATAATATTTCGGAGATCTGCAGCACCAGAATATCTACCACAGAGACGTGCCAAAGGGAGCAAACCAATCCCAGGTCTCACTATCAAATGAAAAAAGAGATAAGATCAAGGAGACAGTTAAAAAAGAGAAGAATATTGAAAAACCTACATTTTTTAGAGATTTGAAATACCAGAGGGCTTTGAAAGCACTCAAGTGAAATACCCAAGTGAAACTAGATATTGCCATATTCATCTCTCTTAATGCCAATAAAGTAAATGGGAATAAAGGATTTTTAGCCATGATATTCTACACCCCATTTTATTGACGACATAAGAGAAAAAAAAGGACTCGCATTTATTGGGATTTCAGCTATGAAGAGGTTGGTGCTTTCTTAACCACTCTTTAGTGTTACCACTTCACATCCAACAACCATCTTGATCACAATCTCATCTGCACGAGTTTATATAAAAGAAAGCAAAGCATACACCCTATGCATATACAATACATATCAATGTCGCCAAAGAACCTGCTGCTGAAAACGTAACCATGCATGTCAAATATGTTTCCTGCAGGCAAACAAGCACAAGCATTAATGATAAACTGTTGAAAAAATCCACAAACATGGGCCTAGAATTGGCACAATCGGCTTAGCTCAAAATCAGCAGGCTAAGCCTAGGTTGTTCAAGTTTAGACTGCTTTGATGTTATTTTGTCTTAAGTTTAAGAAACTTGAGATCAAAATAACATCTATTTGAGTGACCAAGCTCGGGCCTGATCGGGTCTCCTACTTGGCTTGGCCGATCCATTGCCAAGCCTACACGAGTCATGACGATTAAGAAAGAACATGTGACATAACAGAAGGGACTAGCAGCATGCACAATTATTCAATTTGAAATGGCCATATTGCTGACTCAAATACCAGCCATCACGCTAATTGAGCAGAAATAGAGGCACATGAATAAGACTAATACAAAATAACTGGAATTGAATTCAATGGCACATCCATACAGATACATAATAAGGGAATGCTACGTGATCGTATATTCAAGCATTTGGAGCATCTATTGCCTAAAAAAAAGTGCACCAGTATGAGTCCAAATCCTTTGTCCAATTTTACTTTGTCTTATTTTGTCTCACGAAATCTCAACCATTTATTTTGTGGGCCCTACGCAAGTTCCATGCGGGTCCCACATGAATGGATGACTGAGATTTATTGGACACAATAAGACACCATAATATTGGACAGGAAATCTGGACTCCACCAGTATACGTATTCTCTACAGTAAGCTCTATCTTTTATAGCATTACTTTTTGACATCTACCAACCATTGCTCAATTGAATTGGCCCTCAGTAAAATCTCGGGCAAACCCTACCAAAAAATTGATAGATAGAGGAAAAGCTTCTTATCATAAGGGCTAGACAATAACATTGTGGATGGGATGATAACCTACCAAGGCTTAACGTAGAAGTATAGGGACATCCAATAATGAGATTAAGTCAAGCTTGCAAGTAGTTGAAGAAAAGAGGAAAGAATATTGAGGAGAGCGTAACTTTATTTCATTACGTCTTAATAATGCTGAAACAGGGAGTTTGTACATATAGCTGCTGAAAGCTTACAAAGGAGCGAGAAACGAAAAATATTTTGAAAGTTTAAAACAACTATCTTGTTACGACTCTTCCAACGACCCTCGATGTTATTTATCTCCTGCATGCGCGTGCGTGAAACCATGCATGGACTCAACACCCCCTCCTCAAGATGAAGCACAGTGAAACAACTTCATCTTGGCTAATGCGGAATGCATCTGTGCAGAGGTTAATGACTTGGTGAGAAGATCAGCAAGTTGACTAACGGAAGAAGTGTAAGGCGTGCTGATAAAACCAGAAGTCAGATGCTCTCTTACAATATGACAATCTATATCAACGTGTTTCATTCGTTCATGAAATACTGGATTGGCTGCAATGTGGATGGCGGCTTGGTTATCACAAAATAGGGGTATAGGCAAGCTTAGCTTGATCTTGAACTCATCGAGAAGGTAAGTTAACCATTTTAATTCGCAAGATGTGGTGGCCATTGCACGATACTCTACCTCTGCTGAGCTTTTGCTGGCGGTGTTCTGTTTCTTTGATTTCCATGAAATCAAAGAATGTCCAAGAAAAACACAATATCCCGTGACCGATCGTCTTGTGATTTTGCAACTTCCCCAATCAGAATCGCAATATGCTCGTAAGTCAAAAGTGTTGTCAGTTGTGTAAAACAATCCCATCTTAGCAGCGCCCTTCAAATATTTAACAACATGCAACGCTGTATCCATCTGGAGCTTTGTGGGAGCTGTCATATATTGGCTTAATTGCTGGGTTACGAACAAAACATCAGGTCTGGTGAAGCCGAGGTATAGCAATTTACCCACCAAACTGCGATAACGCTCGGGATTGGAATATGCTTCAGAATCAGCTGACAGTTGCACTCCTGAAGGAAATGGATTAGCCACGGGTTGGGCGTGTGATAATCCCGCTGTTTGAACCAGGTCTCGTATGTACTTGGTCTGTGAAATTAGCATCCCTTGTTGTGATCGAGCTAATTCAATTCCAAGGAAAAACTTTGTCTCACCCATGTCTTTGATAGTAAAACAATCATTCAACGATTGCTTTACACTCTGAATTAGTGAAATAGAAGTGCCCGTGATGAGAATGTCGTCAACATATACAATAAGGGCCAAGAAATCTGTTGGCGTTGTTTTGGTAAAAGGACAATAATCATGAATGGATTTGACAAAATCCAGCTGAATGAGCTTATCAGTGAAAACTTTATTCCATTGTCATCTTGCTTGCTTCAAACCGTATAAGGATTTTGAAAGTTTACAGACCTGATCCGTTCGAGCTGTAGTGTAGCCATCTGGAGGAAGCATGTAGATGTCTTCATCAAGTGTCCCATGCAAGTAAGCATTGTTTATATCAATCTAGTGCAATGGCCAACATTTGGCTGCTACTATTGCTAAGAACACTCAAACATTAACTACTTTCGTAACAGGTGAGAAACTATCATGATAATAGATTCCAAATTCTTGATCAAAGCCCCGAGCAACTAACCTGGCTTTGTAATGAGAGACAGAATCGTCAGGAGCATATTTTATTCGAAACACCCATTTAGATGTTATCATTATTTATCTTCTGCATGCGCGTGCGTGAAACCGTGCATGGACTCAACACCTTCAAATCTGAACACAGCCTTAATTATCCTCCTCTGTTCCAGTTTTATCCAGTTCATTTGTTGTCCTCTTCGCAGCGAGAATGCATGCACGTTACGGCAGTATGCTTAAAGAAATTTACCCCCTGTACATATCGCATTCAATGCTACATGGTCCCGACAGCTTTTACTCACTAATGTAGGTATACTGCAGCAGCGAATTAATTTAACGATGCCAATGATTTATTAACCCTTGAAACTAACGGCGTGGAAACATCTAGGCCAAATATATATATATATATACACACACATATACATACACACTCTTCCCAATTAACAAAGTCCATACACTAAAGATGTAAACTTGCGAGACCTTAACTTCTATCCTCGTGGCTCGGGAAACACCACTCAATCATGTATATAGTATATAGATCACTTGGACATGAAGTCAAGGCTCGATAATGGTGAAGGGCTCAACGCAGTCAATTTAGATATTAACGTGTCTCGTAATTCATTCATCTTCTCCTGCTAAATATGGGAAAAGCTCGTCAACTCTTCATCATTAATCAAGTTGATGACTACGGACACCTAATTACACTATTCAAACCACGGCTATCTTTAAGGCTTCACCGCTAAAATCTATCGTCTGCGCAAATTTGGAACACCAAATCGTGCCGCTGCTAGTGGACAGAAACTTGGTAAAAAATGGTGGGAAAGTTCGAGGCAATAAGAGCGAAAAATAAGATGATTGATTGGGATATTTAAGCTTATCAATATCCTTAGCGAGAGATACAAAGACATATCAAAGGTTGCTCATGTGAGCCTACACAGAAACAGGGTCCACCTGGTCGATTTTAGGAACAGGTCATCTGTTTGAATGATCTATTTTTATCTTATTTTGTGAAATTTTATTCATATATTTATGCAAATCTTATATAAATATATGAATGAGATTTAATAAAATAAAGTAAAAATTAATTTATTAAAACAAATGTTTTTTTGTGGGTATAAAATTAAATTTCTCTGCCTTCAATCGATGACGGTGCGACCTCATATGATCAAACTCAGGTTTGTCGGAAACCCTTATAAACATATTAAACCAAGTCCAATCTTAGTTACATCGGAAGTACTTATGTCAAACCTTTCATTAGTTGTTAGTAGGTACATGTATACCATCGTAGATCGTTTGTTAATTAAGACTGCACATCAACGTACCAAATGAAGTGTCGGTCAAAATTGGCTATGAACTGTCTCAATCCACAGAGTGTTCCAGATTTGAAATATTCCAGTTGCTGTCCCCATATGGTACGGATTATTTTCCTTCAAAAAAAATTGTTTATGATTAGTCCTCGCCTAAATTTCTTTCCTTTCAGATAAATATTGTAAAAGATAAGTTCTGTCGAGTGCTAATTGTGGACATACTCATTTTAGACCCTAAAATTTTTGTCTAATTTTATAATATTTTATTCTATCTCATAAATTTCAGCTATTTATTTATATAAATTTAGCATAAATAAACGTAAAATTCGTATAAATAAATAACTAAGATTTATGAGACAAAATAATACATTGTAAAACTGGACAGAAGATTTTATCTTTCATTTTAATTGCATCAAGACAAATTTACTTGGAGAAATTGTCCAGACTCAAGTACTTACATATTTTCAAGTAAGACTAAACCATAAATACTTAATTTTATGCTTAGAAAGCTCTTCAACGCGTTTATAATTGGTTATTACAGAATCTTATCAGTAGATTAAGCAAAACAAACATAATCTATACATGCAATTAACTATTGATCCAACTCAATATAGTAGTCGGAAGGAAATTGTTAATCATAACTCATTTTGTTAGTAAAATTGTTAATGAAAGAAATATTGGCGCCATTACTTCTTTACATATCCACAACACCAGCTGTTGCAATGATTAAAGTCGCGGCTAGCAGGTTATCATCAGGAACCAGGAAGGATGGTCCCTCAATTTTTGCCTCGTCAAATTACAGAGGTGTATCAACTGGACGCGTTTTGGGGTTGATGTCTATTAGGTGGAGAAGCAAAATTTTGCTTTGAGTTGAAGAGGAAACCCGCACACAAGGACCATATGGCAGCGCAATTTGTGCTCAAACAGCAAACAGGAATAAGACCAGGTAGGCTTATGTCTTGCTGTGATTGTAGTTTTGACCTTTCCATGAAATCGACTCGTCTTTGCAGATAAGAGCATACCATTGTCATGGCTTTGGCACTAAATGATACGTTTACAATTTAGGTCAACTTTGAAAAATTGAAAGGGGTTAATTTATTTCGCAAACTTCTTTAGCACCAATAAAATAAAAATAAGCAAAATTAAAATAATAAAAAATATTAAAAATTTGATAACGCAGTTCGGCACATCTTGCTTACGTTTACGGCGCCCTCACCTAGCTTAATCACTTTTACCGAAGTACAATGTTTTACCTAAGGTTTTACTGAGTCGACACCACTCAACCCTTAACACTATCTCTCAACCTTACTTCCCGTAAAAATTTTTTACATCCAATAACATGACCGACTCGTGTTAACCTCAACGGAGGATTTTTTCAATCAACCTAATAATACGACCACCTCGTACTAACCTCAATAGATGATTTTCTCAACAGTATTTGATAATAAAGATAAGAAATAAATAACTCAAGTGATCAATCAACTAAGAGCAAAATAATAATACACTTGAGAAAAAAAGAACAACTTCCCGATGAGGTTAAGCTCCACTGAAATAGATCTGAAAGTCGTCGCAGCACCAATAGGCTGACTCACGTAAACACCAACACGAAACCACAGCTGCACCGATAACTCATTCACCAACCAAAATATATGCAGCCCATAAAAAAATCAATTAATAATCGTTGCTGCCCAAATAAAAACCCTTGGCTCCACTTCTAAAAAATTCCAGCAACGTTACTAGGAAGCCTCAAAGTTCTGTTCTATATAACCAATTGAAATTACTCTGATTTGTGTGTTTATGATGCAAACAACAAGAAGGCATTTAATGCTTCATAGCCATAATCCCAAAAACTAACCTGAGCTCCTTTTTCTAGTTTGTCATTAATGCCCGCTAAATAGCTCACTTCACCTTAGCTTCACTCTTACCAAGCATTAATCAGCCATCATCCAAATACACCCACAACCACGATTTTTCAACACCAAAGATTTACTTCAATTAACTCAATGAGACAAATGTCCGCAACATCAACACATGCTCACCACAACAACCATATCGTGACTTGTTTAAAAAGACATGTTATTCAGCTCTATTAATCACATGCGCCACAAGCAGTATATTTTTTATCATAGACACACAACGCACACTGCTTCAGTAACACACGCACACTGTAGTTGCCGCAAAAACACACCACCTGATTTTTCTCCACTTATGTTTTGATAGACTTCTACAGTAATTAATTAAAAACAACTTCGATATCACCTTGATGATAGACTCCAATATTCTTAAAAGTTATATCTTATATGTCCAATTAAAAATGTCAAAATTAAATAAAAGATATATCTTATATATCCTAAGAACCTTTTTTCTCTCCCTTCTCCGTAACTTTTTATTTCGGATACACTAATTATACATTGGAAGTAGTTGCTACTTTCTCTTTGTAATCAAGCTTTAATTAATTCTAGGCATGCAAATGATAGTGCTATTAGTTGGATAAACTTCAAGTTAATAACCTAATAAAAAAGCGTCAGATTAGAGAGTATGATTGTTGCCTTGCCTTGCATACTGTGGAAAGTACAGCTTGCAGTATACGATGAGTTAACATTAATGATGCATATCCGTTTTTGTGAAGAAGAGACGTGGGAAAGGAAGCCAGTGGGTTGGAAATTTTGAATGGCTTGATACATATCTTTCGGAGCTACTTGCGTTAGATCATAGATGCATGCAATTGGGATGCTTCCAAACTCCGTAATGCTTTGGTCCAGGTCAAATTAATTCGCCTTCTACATATAACATGACAAGTCCATTGTGAAATGAAGAAGATTCACAGTAAATCACCAACCAAAAAGAACAACGATAAGGGCTGTTTTGGGCAGTCCCTCCTATTTAATGGAAATAGGGGTTTTTAACTTTTTAAAGAGTGTATAAGGTTTTGTTTTCCACGATTGGACTGGAGAGGGTACCTTTTGTTTTAGTTGATTTTTCGAAACCTCGAGATGAAATTTTTGGAGTCGAAATATGTGAAACATAGCAATATTTTAAACCACCAAAATCCAAATAGCTAAATCTAAAAACTTAGGAAGATAATTAATCTTCATAAATTTGAAGAAGATCATAAATATGGAGAAAGAGATATCCTTCATTACCATTTCCAAGGACATGATCATAAATATGGAGAAAGAGATATCCTACATTGACCCCATTTCCATGGACATGATAATAAGAAAAGAAAAAGGAAGTGAGCAACGTCAACTTTGTTGCAGTTGAAGACCAAGTCAAATCCCTCGACGACCGACCGCGCTTTTGGAAAAAGGTGCCCTGAGATCACGCATGTGTATGCTTGAGGCAAGGACAGTACTGAAGAGCTTTTGTGTATGGGACCTCAGAGCACCGCATAATGTCTTAATTTAATGCACACAGAGGCCAGGCTAGCTAAAGCTAGCTTCACGCATGCATGATCACCCTCGTACGTAAAAAACATTAACATGGTCCTAGAAACTTCCCACTCAAAGTCAGGACAAATTGTCCTTGGGGATGGACATGGGCTTATTTTAAAATGGTCCTAGGAACTTCCACTCAAAGTCTAAGACAAATTGACTTTGGGCATAGACATGGGCTTATTTTAATAACGGGGGATGAGATCTTCTGTGCCATTTACACAGCTCCTATCTTACGCCAGAAGATCTCTTCTACAAAATTCATACATTCACAATCGCGCTCTTACGGAAAAAAAAAACATTAACATGGTCCTTGCAACTTCCCACTCAAAGTCAAGATAAATTAACTTTAGTGATGAGCATGGGCGTATTTTATTAACCGGGGGATGAAATCCTCTGTGCCATTTCCCTAGTTCTTATCCTGTGCTAGAGGATCTCATTCCTATAACTGGATACTCGTTGTTGAGTCTATGGCTCTTGAAGCACCTATCTTATCATTACCAGAAACATAAATATAGTGTCTAATTTTTTACTCGGGAACCTTATGGATTAAACCCCAAGTCGCAAAATCAAAGTACATATGCGAAAGCAATTAGAACCTTGGAGTAATAATGTAACAAAATAATACCTAGCATTGTCGAGGATTCTCTTTCTTCATTCGTGCATGGGCATAAAACATGATTAAGTTTGCTTATGCAGTTATATGAGGAGCCATCGTGGTGTAGATGTTACAAAGATGAGTGAAGAAGACGATACAAATGCGGGAAGCAACGGAAGTGTTGTGCTAGTAGTTGTGGAAGCGATAGAATCAATCAAGTAAATAAAGAAAAAACAATAGAAGGACATAAATAATTTTCATGTGGGAAACCCAAGTGTCAGGAGAAAATCCTACGGAGCGAAGAGAGCCAAAAAATATGCATTATGTCAAAGAAAGAAAAATTACAAGTGTTTTCACTCTCCCTCTCTCTCTCAAACCCTAGGACTAATGAAGGATACACCAATGCGATGTTATAAAGAATTCCAAGGAGGTATTTGTATAGTAGTATAACCCTAGGGTAGGAAACCTACCCACAGTAGGAATTTAGAAATAGTGTCAAAAAAGGAAAGAAAACCTACATATAGTAGGAATCTTGAACGCTTGGGTCATTATCCTAACAAATCTCTACCTTGACACAAAACTGAAAATAGGAGTTCTCTTCGTCGTAAGACCCGATGGGGGCTTAAGTATCAAGAATACCGGCTAAGTCTTGGCAATGCTTAAACTTAGCAATAGGTAGTGCCTTGGTCAACATGTCGATAGGGTTCTCAGTAGTGTGAACCTTCTCAACAATAACTTCACCTGCCTCAATAGTATCCCGAATAAAGTGAGGTCAAACATCCATATGCTTAGTCTTAAAGTGATACTTACTATTTCTCGCGAGGTACAAGACACTTTGACCATCACAGAAGACAACAAGGATATCTTGTTGTAGACTAAGCTCTTTCACTAAACCTTGGAGCCAAATAACTTCTTTCATTCCTTCAGTAGTAGCAATATACTCTGCTTCAGTGGTTGATAATGTCACGATGGACTGTAGAAAAGAATACCAACTAATAGTGGAACCACCAAGAATAAAATCATAGGATGAAAGTGACCTTCTCTGATCATAGTCACCACCATAATCGGCATCAACATAAGAAGGTAAGCATGCCGAGAGAGCACTGAGACAAACAACCTAGCTAGGAAAAACCTGCCCGTGTCTTTTTCTTTCAACTACATCACCGGGATCAGAACGACTTTGTCTAAGACTAAACCAAGCTCACTAGAACCCTTCAAGTAGCAAAGGATCCACTTCACATCCTCCCAGTGCTCCTTACCAAGATTGTGCATGTACCTAGATACAAGATTGACAATATAGACCAAATCAGGCCAAGTACATAGCATAGCATACCACAAGCTACCAACGGCACTGGAGTATGGAACGCGAGACATATGTTCCTTAGCTTCACTAGTAGATGAGCATTGTTCACTAGATAATTTAAAGTTTGCAGCTAATGGAGTAATAATGGGCTTAAAGCAAGCTAAATTAAACTTGTCAAGCATCTTTTGAATATATTTCTTTTAAGAGAGCATAAGTTTAACTGCTTAACGATCCCAAATAATCTCCATCTCAATAATCTTTTTTATAGCACCCAAGTCTTTCATATCAAATTCACTGTTAAGCTAGGCCTTCAACCTATCAACAAGAGCCTTACCAGGAGTCACAATCAATATGTCATCAACATAAAGAAAAAGATAGATAAAGGAACCATCAGGGAACTTTTGAAAATAAACACAATTATCATAGCTACTTCTAGAGTAGCCTTGCCAATCATATAAGAGTCAAACTTCTTATACCACTGTCTCAGAGATTGTTTAAGATCATACAAAGATCTTTTTAATCGGTAAACATGGTCCTCCTTTCCTTGAACCACAAAGCCCTCGGGTTGATGGATGTAAATTTATTCTTCAAGATTACCATGTAGGAATGCATTTTTCACATCCATTTTCTTAAGCTCTAGGTCATGAAGAGCAATAAGAGATAATAGTATACCAATAAATGTATGACGAACAACGGGAGAATACCTCATTAAAATCAATCAAAACCATGTACAACAAAACAAGCCTTATATCTCTTACTTTCAACATTAGGGATGCCTTCTTTGAGCCTATACATTCATTTGCAACTAATAACACGCTTACCCTTAAAAAGCTTTACCAAATCCCATGTCTCGTTCTTATAAAGACTTTTAATTTCTTCCTGCATAACACGAATCCAATTCCTAGCATTTGCACTAGCAATAGCCTCAAAATCGTTTTTTTGGCTCAGATTAAATGACAACTTCCTGTGCAACAAATAAAGCATAAGCAAAGAGATCACAATCATAGTCCTGCAATCTCGTTAGCAATTGGGTCTGTCTCCTAAAACAATCTAGGGCCAACAAATAATAAGGTTGCACTGGCGGTGGATCAATTTGTACAGTGACATCAATATGAGTTTCTTAAGACTCAGAAGTAAGTGGGACTATCTCCTTAGGGGGAGTACCAAGGACGATGAACTTCACCTTCTCCCTTGTACTAGCCTGATCATTTGCACAAGGAGAAGACAACACAAATTCTTGCCTAGAAGAAAATATAACATCTTCATGAAAGGTTGCATCACGACTATGATAAATCTTACAATATTTAGGGTCAGGACAATAAAAAGATAACCTTTAACTCCTTCCCCGTAACATAAGAAGACACATTTAATATAATGGGGCTTTAACTTGCCCTCATTTATATGAACATAAATAGGACACCTAAAAACACGAAGATTAGAATAATCAATAGGGTTACCTGACCAAACTTCTTCTGGGATTTGCCATCCAGAGAACAATGTGGAGAACGATTGATGAGATAACATGCAATAGTAGCCACCTCAACCCAAAACTCACGTCCCAACTTAATATGAGAAAGCATGGATCAATATTTCTCCAATAAGGTCCTATTTATACGCTCAACAACAACGTTTTGCTGAGACTTACCAACCAAAGTGTGGTGTCTAGCAATGCATTCCTTCTTGTATAGGTTGTCAAAAGCATCTTCACAGAACTCAAAACCATTATTAGTTCTCAACCGCTTAATTTTCTTACTTGTTTGGTTCTCGATCAAGGCTTTCTACTCCTTAAAAGTGGGAAGAACTTCATTATTCTTCTTTAGAAAAAACACCCAAACCTTACCAGAGAAATCATTGATAATGGTTAACATATACCTTCTACCACTTTGAGAAACAATGGGAGAGAGACCTAATAGATCAAAATGAATATAATATAGGGTACCTTTGGTCCAGTGAATCCTCGAGGAAGAGAAACTCACGGTATTCTATTTACCAAAGACACAATGTTGACATAACTCTATATTACCTTAACTCTAGTTCAATAGACCCTTCTTGCACAAGATTTGCATACCTTTCTCACCCATATGGTCTAGGTGGTAATGCCACAACTTGGTAAGACTTAGATGAGGCAACTTCATCAGTACCAATAATAGTAGAGCCCTGCAACACATAAAGAGTACCATGTCTCTTCCCTTTAAGGATTACAAGATTACCTCAGAACACCTTCATAACTCCACCTTCAGAGGAGAACCTACACCCAAGAGACTCAAGCGTACCAAGTGAAATAAGGTTGCGTTTCAAATCAAGAATGTGACGAACATTAGCGAGGGTTTTAACAACACCATCATAAGTTTTAATATTGATCGTATCTTTCCCCATGATATCACACTGTGACCTATAAGGACAACACCCTTAGCAGTTTCATATGTGGCAAACCAATCCTTATGAGGACACATATGAAATACAACCGGAGTATAGGATCCATTCATCTTTGGATCATTGTTTGCCTTGAACAACCAAAAGAACATCACTTCCTGAACTAGAATCAACCACAGGAGCCTTGGAGGTAGAATCATATTGATTATCCTTGTTTTTACCTTCTTTTTTGAGTTTATTTTTCAGTTTATAATACTCTGAGACCTTGTTTTCGATTTTCTTGCAATATTTACATGTAATATTGGTATCTCTACCTCTATATTTAGATCTAGACTTCTTATGGCTCTTACCTTCCTCTCCTTTCTCAAAAGTTCTTCCTCTAGTAGTTAAACCCTCAACTTCCTTCTCAATGCAAGCATCAAACTTTTCTTTAATCAGCAAAGAAAATTTAACATCTTTTAAAGAGAGAGTTTCACAGTTACCATAAAGCATAATTTCTTTAAAGTGCTTATACGAATGAGGTAGTGAAATAATAAGAAGCACTGCTTGATCCTTATCATCAATTACAACATCAAGATTTTTTAAATCAATAATAATATAATTAAATTCATCAAGATGAGATGGGACGGGTAACCTTCGGACATCTTAAGCATAAAGAGACGTTCTTTGAGATGAAGTTTGTTAGCTAGACTCTTCATCATGTAAAGGGAATCCAATTTCAACCAAAGTCTTGCAGCGGTAGTCTCATGGATTACTTGCCGAAGCACTTCATGCATCAAGCATAACTGAATAGCAGACAAGGCTTTTTCATCCAACTCTTTCTAATCCTTGTTTAACATATTGGCAGGTTCCTTTTTTTTTCAGACAAAGCTTTCTTCAATCCATGTTATGTGAGAATGAATTGCATTTGAACCTTCCAAATAGCTAAACTAATTTTTCCATTAAACTTGTCGATGTCGAATTTGGTTAAAGGATACATGGCGACAAGACTTGATTGACCGAAACTAACCTTGCTTTGATACCAATTTGTTGTACTGGTAGTTGTGGAAGCAATGGAATCAATTAAGTAAAAAAATAAAAAAATAAAAGGATGCAAAGAATTTTTATATGGGAAATCCAAATGTTGGGAGAAAAACCCACGAGGTGAAGAGAGCCCGAAAATATGCACTATATCAAAGAAAGAAAAATTACCAGTGTTTTCTCTCTCACACACAAATCCCAAGACTAATGAAGAGTAAACTAATGTGATGTTACAAAGCACCCTTAAGTGGGTGTTTATATAGTAGTATAACCCTAGAGTATGAAGCCTACACAAAGTAGGAATTTGAAAATAGTGTCAAAAAAGGGGAAGAAAAACTACATGTGGTAGGAATTTTGAAGGCTTAGGTCATTATCCCAACAAGAAGTCATGTCGATGTTAATTACTAAACATTATGCACATCGTTTAGATAAAGACTACAGGATTGTAATCGTATACGAGTATACATTGAATTACTAGACTATTACGTGTATTCAAGCTGATTACTAACAACTATATCGACAAGTAAAACCCAATGCAGTTGTTTACTTCTTTCTAAATTTCATCTGTGATTCTGTGATCTCTCTCTCTCTCTCTATTGTTCTCTTTCTTCTCTAAACTAACATCACTACGAAAGTTATGTTCCAATTCTATTATCACCAAAATACACTCAACAATTGGTATCAAAGCAGTCAAATATGGGAAGCATTATGGCAGAAGGTATGAGAGGCATAAAGATGCAAAGGTTTGAAGAAAACTTGAAAAGCTTGATGGAAGCACAAATCAGGAATGAGAGAATGTTTCTGGAATCACAAAGCAAGAATGAAAGGTCTTTTTTAGAGAAAAAAGACAAACGACAAAAGTGGGAGGATGCTTTCAGAGATTCAAAACATAACGGAAAAGGTAAAAAAGGGGATGTTGGACTTGAGAGCTATGTTTTTGCAAAAACTACAGAAATAATGGGGAGAACTAGGAGTATCAGAACCTACACCCCAGAGTATTCAACTGAGGCAGGAGGGGGGTTGAAAACGTTACATTGGCAAGGTTGAGTCAAATCGAGTTTCCATCGTTTGACAGTGAAAACTTCAAGCTATGGCTCTATCGTTGTGAGCAATTTTTTCAGTTGGATCAAACTTTAGAAAAAACGAAAGTGAGTGTAGCTATTCTACACATGGATAAATAAGCCCAGGAGTGGTATCGATTATATATTAGAATTTGCAATAAGATAGAAATGGTCGATTGGGATGAGTTCACAAAAGCTCTCAAACAGAGGTTTGATGCGGAGATCTTCGAAAACCTAGTGGGAGATTTCAAGGATTTGAAACAAAATGGGACTGTGTGGGATTAATGTGCACAGTTTGATCATCACTTAAACAAACTCTCACTACCAGAGGAGTATTTAATCGGATTTTTTGTGAAGAGACTCAAACCCGAAATTGACGTAACGGTGAAATTACATAAACCTCATTCCTTGCATCAGGTGGATACTTAGCTATGAAGCAAGAGACGATAATGTTGTTAGTGGGAAATACGATGTTAATTCGAGGCAACACAATGAAGAATGTGAATAATAGTGGGAATTGCAACATAGCTCCAAGGTTGCACCAGATAGCAAACATAAATCTAAGTTCAAGCTTGGAGGGAATATTACGAACACCGACCTCAACGTTACGTTCATCATCGGTAAGATCCTTTAAATCTCGTAAACATATTAGTAGTAAAGATTTTGACAATAAGAGAGCAAAGGGTTTGGTGTGATGAAAAATATAGCCTGGGCCCTAAGTCCAAGACAAGACAACTATAATTTTACGTGATTTCTGGGGATGAAGACAACGGAAAAATAACACCAAAACAAGAGGAGGAAGAGTTTGAGGGAAGTCCAAGAGAAGAAGACTACCCAAACGTTTCAATGCAAGCCATGCTGGGATTATTGGGAGATATGGAGTTTTAAAAAATGAGATTAGTGGCGATGCATTATAGAAAAAGGATTCACATATTGATTAATAATGGCAGTACGCATAACTTCGTGGATACATCAGTAATACGGAAGGGGGTTCCAACCTTCGGGAAATAGAACCGATCTCCATCATAGTAGGAGGCAGATTACAGCTGAAATTTCATCAATACCATAAAAATTTTGTATGGACCATGCAAAGAACACAGTTCACCACAGATGTGTTGGTTTTTTCAATAGGAGATGCGACGTTGTATTAGAGGTACAGTGGTTAATTGGATTTAATAATGTATTATGCAACTTTAGAGATCGAACGATGGTGTTTAATTAGGAAGGTCGGCTAGTGACATTGAATGGAAATCCAGTGGGGAGGTCTCAGGTCATTTCAGGCAAGGAATTCCAGAAAAGTCTACAACGTTCGAAAAGCAGACAATTGTTCATGATGCAACTGACGGTTCACATGAATATCAGCTGCAGCAGATGAGAATGAAGGATGAACAGTGGAGTGTGTTTGATTAGATCAATGCAATCTTATCTAAATATGTAGTGGTCATCCAGGAACTGAATCACCTTACACCTGATTGCAAACACAACCATTAAGTTATCTTAAAAGAATGGATTGAAACCATTAACGTATGGCCATATCATTACGCAGGGACATAGAAGGATGTAATTGAACAATATGTTAAGGATCTCGTGAAACAGGGGTTCATATGGCATTGCTACGATCCTTACACATCACCGATTGTCCTTGTCAGGTAGAAGGATAACTCATGACGCATGTGTAGACTATCGCGAGTTGAACAAGTGAATGGTTAAGGATAAATTTCCTATACTACTCATCGAAGAGCTGCTAGATGAATCGCATGAAGCTAGCTGGTTCACTAAACTGGATTTGCATTCAAGGTACCACCAAATTCCGATGCAGTAGGAAGATGACCTAAAGATAGCCTTCAAAACACATGAAGGCCATTATGCGTTTCTGATTATGCCATTCGGTTTGATGAACACTCCTTCGACATTTCAGAGGCTGATGAACGAACTGTTTAAACCATACATGCATCGCTTTATTCTGGTATCTTTTTATAATATTATGATCTACAGTTCATTGCTACAATTACATGTAGAGCACATCACAATTGCCATACAAACGTTGAAGGATAACCAACTGTTCTTAAGGGGAAGTAAATGAGTGTTTGGAAAGCGCTAAATCGAATATCTGGGATACACAATCTTAGAGGGGGGAGTTGTAACGCCCCATATTAAGGGTTAGAATATTGAGAAATTTTGGATGCATAAGTAGGCTTTGCATAATTAAGTTTTGCTTATATGTGCATATGCATTTTTGGACTCATGTAAATTTTGTGCTTGCATTCATGACATTTTTTCATGTAAAATGGATTTATAAATGTGATTAAATTGTGGAAAACTCATTCGGAGACTATTGGCATTATTTTGAAATTTTTGGTGAATTTTAGAAAAATATTGAAAGTTGGACCAATTCTAGTGTGACATGTGGATTGATTAAAGTTTGACATGTGGCATCATTCATTGTGTGACAAATGGCTCACATGCAGGGTGACATGTGGCAAGATCTCCTCAACCCACGTAGTCATCTTGTTTTGTAAGGAAAACATTTTTCTGCAGCTCATTCTCGGTGAAGAAAACCGCATGCATCAACACCAAACAAAAACTCTCTACGCTTATACATCACTAACTAGTCCATATATATTGTTTAACACTAGTTATTTCTGTTTGCTCCATTCACTGAAAGCTTTATCTACTCTTACTGTTGGAGTTGTTGCTAGGAACAAGGTAAGTGAAGTTAAGTTTCTATATCCTGTGGAAGCTTTTGATAATGTGTTGGGTATTGGAATTAAGTACATGCTTGAGTTGGATGATGTTTTAAGTGTTGAGAATGAGCACTTGCATGAGAAGTTTCAGTATTATAGCTTTGGTAATACCCAGAATGTTTTATATAAACTTGGTGTAATTTCGAAAATAGACAGATTATGTATTTGAGATTGGGGGATATGGAAGTTCATTGTGAAGTAGTTAAGTACGTGAAATGGTGGTAAAGAACAGTGTGGCTATAAGTTCTGCATTAGTTTCAGTTTGAAAGTTAAGTCACAGTAGTAAGAATGGAAAATACGCAGTAGTGAGAGAAAGCGAATAGGTAGTTTCGAATTTCTGATGTGTTTATGGAATCTGGACTTTTAGTTTATTTGAAGTTGTGGAGTTGAAATGGAAGTAGAAGAATTGGTTTTAGTGTGTTATGTGTTCATTGAATAAGAGGGAAGTGAGAAAATCTGGGAAAAGAATGAGAGGAAGAAGAAGATTAAACGCAGTAAAGTTCGTCACGGCCAACTCAAAGGAATTGGTTTCTGTAAAAGTTCGCCGCGGCAAATTTTTAAGAAAAGGTCGAAGAATTTTGCTATCTGAAAAGTTCGTCACGGCGAAGTTTCCTGACAGCTTAAACATACTTTCGTATTTTAGGCATAACTATCTCTGTAGTTATCCAACTTGAGTGATTTTTTATTTGGATTAAACTAGAGACATAGGCTACAATTTATATGAAGAAATAGAGTTATAATTCTACCTTTAAGAATATCAAAATCTGATTGGAAGTTGAGATAAGAATTCTATTGAAGCTTAAGAGCAGTCATTAATCTTTTGGGAATAACTTTCAGTATAATAAACCAAATTGGACGAATTGGTATCATTGGAAACCTAAGACAAAGAGGGAAAACTTTCTGGAAGGAAGTATTACCTAATTTCTCAAATACTTGATGAGAATAATTGAGCAAGGTGGACCTAAAAGTTGAGTGTGAAATAAATCTGGATTGAGGAAATGAGTTTGGTTTTACATGATCGATAATGTGATAAGATTAAGGATAACAAACCAGGATTTTTTACATGAACATGCATCATATATATTTAGTATACATGATTATGCATAATTGAATCATTAATTATTGATCCAATTATGCACAATAGTGATAGGTGTTTGTATTAAATGTTTTAGAGGAACCCAAGCGACCGATTCCTGATATTGCCGGGATGTCGAGGCAATAAGCAATAAGGGATATTTTGTAAGTAATTTTAAGCGGTATTTTTGTAAGTAATTAAGATGGTATTATTTGTAAGTAGGTCTTGTTAAATAATTGTGCGTAATTTAGTAAGAAATCTAGTGAGAAATTTTGGATAGTTCTGCTTTGACTGTTTGTTTGTTGTTTGACTTTAATCCATTGAATGATTTGCAAAGCTGTCAGATTGATATGTTCGAAATTTGGCATGAAAGGAATGATTGGCTATTTATGTTGAACATGAAATGAACTTGTTTGGTTTTAAAACTGTCAAGTCCTAGTCGTGGATAAATAGATATGCCTAGAAGGGTCTGCAGCTGCTTTTATTATTGACACTTCGGTGTCTCCTATTATCGACACTTCAGTGTCTCCTGTATTGACACTTATGTGTCTCCTGACAGGGACGGATCTAGAAATTTTTTTGAATGGGGGCAAAATTTTACTGGAGGCAAAAAAAAATTTTAATGGGGATAAAATTTTAATGAGAGCAAAATTTTAATTTTTTTATGAGTTAAAAATTTTAAATAATAATTTTTTCATGTAAATTTTTTTGGAGTTAGTGGGGGCAAGTGCCCCCACTGTGGCTCCGTCCCTGTCTCTTGATATCGAGACTTAGTCTCTTCTATTGATACCAATCACGGTATCTACTGTATCAGTCCTGTTACCCGTTTCTGTAAATGAATTTAACAGTCATATGATTTTGTATTATGATTTCTGTTTGACTTTGATATAAACAAGAAATTGTGTTCTGATTATGAAGGGTTTATACCCTCTTTTGAGACTCAGCTCTGTTTCTGTACAATCTGTCTGAGATCCAATATAATATTTATGAATTATTCGTTCCGATAAACTGTTAATGCATGTTTTTGATATATCATAATTGTGTATAATTAGTTGTCAGTTTATGCATAGATTAGTTATTAATCACTAAGCTATATGCTTAGTACGGTAGATTTGCCCCGTGTAGGTTCAGAGAGATGGACATAAGGACTGGGACGAGTCAACCGTAATGGCCAATGGAGTCTGAGTCTTGTTTTGTTAAAACTGCATTTTTGGAATTTGTTTTTGGCTTGTCCTTGATGTATATGACTTTGAATACATTTGAAGAGCTGTAATATCCTTAATTTAGGCTAGTTCTGGTTTGGAACAAGTTGTATTAAGCTCAGTGTATTATGATGTATGTTTGCTCTGAATCGCTTATGCTTTGAGCTATTGAGAATGCATGATGAATGTTTCGTATGCTTTGGTTTTGTCTTGATTCTGTATGCATGTATGTTATGTTTTCTATGTGGTGTCCCATATCCTCCCAGGGGGTATCGAGGTGCCACAGGAGTAGCGACAAATACCTGTAAGGTTAAAAAAATTGAAGATTGGCCAGAACTTAAGAGTATTAAAGAACTCAGAGGATTTTTGGGAATTACTAGGTACTACAAGAGGTGTTTATTAAAGGATACGGACTTATAGCAAAACCGCTGACAGAGCTACTAAAAAAGGAGTGTTTAGCTAATTGGGAATGACAATCAGAGGAGAAGCCAACCATCAAGAAACTAAAGGAAGCAATTTCTTCAGCACCTATGTTAGCACCGCCGAATTTTTCAAAGACTTTTATGGTAAAGATGGATGCAAGTGGTTAAGGGATTGGAGCTATATTACAACAAGACGGTCATCCAATTGCCTTCCTCAGCAAATCGTTGGCTAGAAGACACCATGAATTATCGAACTACAAAAATGAATTTCTAGTGATAATAAAGGCGGTTAAATATTAGCATCATTATTTGTGTTGCAAATTGTTCATTGCTAAAACAGACAACCGAAATCTTAAATACTTGTTGGAGTAACGCTTATTAACTCCCTTCCAACAGTTGTGGCTTTAAAAACTTTTTGGCTATGACTTTGAGGTTCAATATTGTAGTAGGAAGGAGAATGTAACTATAGATGTGCTTTCAAGAATTACCAGTGCAAAGATGTTAATGTTACCAGTAATGTAGATACAAGGTGGGTTGTTAGAGGAAATTAAAAAAAGCTGTGAAGTGGATCGAGCAATTCAGGATGTCATTAAAAAGATGGAATTTGAAACTATGAAGTATAACGTTTACGAATGGAAGGATGGATTATTAAGCTGGGTTGCTTAATGGTGGGCGCCAATAAGGCACTCAGAGAGCAAATAATCAGAATTAGTCAGGATGATGCCATGGGAGGACATGCAGTCGTGATGGTAACAATGAAGAAATTGCATAATATATTTTATTAGAAGGGGATGGCTAGAGACATTCACATTCCCATTCAAAAATGCATGAGTTGTCAAAAGAATAAACATGATAATTCTGCCTATCTAGGATTATTGCAACCTATTAAAATACTAGAAGGAAGTTGGTAGGAAGTTAGCGTCGACTTCATCGAAGGACTACCTATATTTAGGGAGAAGTCAGTCATTCTAGTGATTGTGGATCAGTTTACAAAATATTCCCACTTTGTTTTGGTGAAACATCCATATACCATTAGAGATATTGCAGGATTATTCCTCAATAATGTATTTAAGTTACATGGCATGCCCTATTCGATCATCAATGACAGAGATCCCATTTTCTTGAGTAGATTTTGTCAAGAGCTACTTTGGTTACAATGTAACATCCCATCACCGATGGGAAGGGTAAACTAATAATTTGGAATGGGTTAGGAGTGTTTAAAATTGTTTTGCTATGTTCAGGCATATTATGGCCTCCATATATACATTAATAGAAATTTTTGCACATGCACATGACTGTACATGCATTCATGACATTTCCCGGTATATGTGTCTAGATGTGATTTTTGTGAAAAATGTGATTTTTGTGTTTGAAAATTTCATTGGCGTGGGTTTTTATGAGTTTTGCATTTTTGGGAATTTTATGAATTTTTCTGAAAAATTTTGGGAAAAATTGCCAAGGGGCAGACTCATGGGATTTTCGGTACTAGAAATGACTGTCCAATGGCACTGAAAAATTAGATACATGATGTTAGGATTTATTACTTTGAGCCATTAGAA
This sequence comes from Erythroxylum incrassatum, assembly GCA_026546855.1. NCBI lineage: Eukaryota > Viridiplantae > Streptophyta > Magnoliopsida > Malpighiales > Erythroxylaceae > Erythroxylum > Erythroxylum incrassatum. Next base: position 2,596 of record JANVCL010000185.1, on the reverse strand, counting down.
TTTGGAGAGAAACTGGAGTAGAAATTGAATTGTTATTAGAGAGGAAAGAAAATGAGTGGTTAAAAACAAGACAAGTGGCAAGTAACACTTGTCAGTTGCCTACTATGTCTTATACTTTGTGATTAATTAAAAGCCCACTTCCTCATTCTCGATGCTTTCCTTGTGTGAAGATCAAACTCTTTGTTCTTTTCTTTTCTCTCATCCATAGCTCTCCATTTCTTCTTCTTTTTCATTGGTCTTTGTCTCCTTCTTGATAATTGCTACTCATCTCCACCACCACAAGACCCTCTCCTATGTCACTTGCTTTCTCCTTCTTTGTTCAAAATAAAAGAAAAAATCCAAACCTAGCCTAAAGATGATGATCGTTTATGGTAGGGAAAATTAGGAAGTTTGTGGGAAGTTAGGAAGATTGGAAGATTGGAACTTAAATAGATAAGTATTATGTTTTATGTTAGTTAAAGGCATTTATTATGATGATTTGTATATTAATTTCTTGACCTTGTGTTTGGTGTAAATGGGTAGGTTATTATCTTGGTTGCTTTATGGTTGATTGAGGATGAATGATGTTTAATATTGTATTGGTAAATTAAGTGTTTTGAATTGGTTTTTATGATGTAAGATGAGTGGTAATTGATGATAGAATATTGTGTATGTGTGCTGCCATTTTGTGGCTACTTGTTCAAGTGAATGGCATGATGAAATTGTGGCTGATTTCTTGACTAAATTGGATGCTTATTGATGTAGAAATGGTGTTGGAATGAAAGGAGTAGAGTTAGGTGTAAAAGCTGGAAAATGGAATATGAGTATGTTTCAATGTTTGGGTTATAACTTTTGATATAGTTATGCTATTGAGATGAGGTTTGGTTTAAATTAAACTTGAGAAATTTGGCTAGAATTCTTATGAAGGAAGTGATGTCCAATTGTGGCTTGAAGGGGTTTGAATTTTGCCTTGAAAGTGAGTTATGTGTGCAGCATGAACAGTAATACGAAATATGTGACCTGAAACTTTGATGAATTTTTCTAGGTTGATCTAGGTTGAATTTGCTCAATTGGTCTTAATGAAAGTTGAAGATTTTCTTGTTAGCTTTCTATCGCCACTAAGTATGACATTTTTTTATTTTTAGGTTGAGAGTTATGACCTGTTGATTTTCAGATGTTGATGTACATTGTGCTGGAACATGTTTCTAAGTGTAGGTTTTGTGATCACTGTACTTTGAAGTCAAATTCTGGACTGTTATGGTTTCAGTTAGCTTAAATGGTCTCATGGAAAGTTGTAGAGGAATGTCTTAGCTTTGTAATGAGGTATAATATGCTAATTTTGGATGTATGGATTGTAAGTTATGAATTTGTAAAGTTTGGACATGGTTTAGGTAATATGTTGATTTAACAATCCTTAATAGGGCAGCTACAATCATGGGAGATTTTGATCTAGTTAGAGGTGGAATTTGGTTCTAAGTCCTTCATGAGAATTGTAGTATGTTTTCTGATCTTTTTATGGATATAAAATATGGAATTTTTGGACAATGAGACAGGAAGTTATGATTTTTGGAAGATTGTGTTACTATTGAGGATGACACTTATACAGGCAGAAACTTTGATTGAGAAATTAATCTATTTATAGGTTGAATTTGCTTCCAAGTTGTTCATGAAAGTTGTAGAACATGTTTTAATCTTTCTTTTGATATAAAGCATGGAATTTTTGGCAAAGGGAATAGAAAGATATGATTTTAGGAAAATGTTGTACTGTTTTGAATGTTCATATGAAGGCAGTAACTTTGATCACATTTTTGACACCCTTAGAGATGAAATTGGTTTTTGTGTCCTTCATGAAATTTGTAGAGCTTTCTTTGCTCTTTCCATAGACACCAAATTTGCAAAAAATGGACTTCCAAATCAGAAGTTATGCATGTTAGAAGGAAAGAGATTTTTAGCGTTTAAAAAAAAAGAAAAAAGGAGTTGGGGACGGAAGCTCGCCCCTCGCGAGGCATTTTTATATATATGTGTGTTATTTATTTGTTTTAAATTTTGGTTTGTGCCTTCTTTTATGAATAACTTTTTCGTCTGACATTCGATTGACCTGATTCTCGAGGCATCGAACTCGTGAAATATTTAATTTCATTTCTTTGTGAAATTGGGAGTTTTTATAGATGAAATTGACTTGGATTGATTAGGTCAAAGTGAGGGAGATCGGGTAATTATTTTTTTGGTCCATGTTTTATCAATATTTAGACCTATAGAAGTCCGAATTAAGTAATTTTGGTGTCTTTAGATTTCTAATTTTTAGAGAAAATTTTTGTGATGAGAATTTTTGGAATAATGCCGGGAATGTCACGAACATGCATTGTACATATTTTTAATCGCTACATGTGCATTATTAAATATTTTTGATTGTCCATTTGCTAATGTTTGTATATTTTGACTGTTATAGAAGCGCTTTTGGAACGTCAACCTAACGACGTTGCCAAGATTTTCAGGCATTAGCTCGGAACCTATTAGTGAGTGACCTAGATGGTTCTTGCAATTATTATTTGCTTAGAAAACTGTGGTGGATAATGGTGGGCTTGCGAATTGTTTCTGATTGTGGATTCCGGACAGA
>JANVCL010000183.1:11042-28871 GCA_026546855.1 Erythroxylum incrassatum | reverse complement strand
AAATAATTTTTATTACAAAATAAAATATAGTTAAAATTAAAAGTACTTTTTATTTTTATGTTACCAAACAGTCTACTGTATGAAGCCCTTTTAATAAATTTCTTTTTTAAATAACAGTCAACTAATTTCTTAGAAAATTTTTCTAAAAAAAGATCTACAAGAAAAGCTCTATTAATAAAAATTCTAGTGCTATAAGTCCAACCAAGGAGAGAATTAGTTAACTTGTTGGACAGAAATAGGTTTAAAATGACACAAAAAAATTTGGTAATATATAATAATTGGATCAATTGTATTTTTATATCTGTTTTGGGATAATATTCTGTAGCCCCACTTCTACTTTTCACTATATTTATTATAATTTTTATTACCATTTCTACCAAACGCATTGAAATTTGTTCCATCAAATCATTCAATACATTGAAGACTAAGGGAATATCTTCAGAGAATTGTGAACAGCTATTTGAGATTTGTCCGAGCAACAGATGACAAATTAACTTGGCAGTATATAAAATTAGATGTCAGATGTTAAAGTTAGAGCAAAAAGCAGTTGTAATATTCTATTATTCCCAGTTAAAAAAATTATGATAGGAAATGCTTGTCAAGCATTGGGCAACACATTGACACTTGGACAGGCAAACAGGTGCAAAACTATGAAGCTGACATCTGTGACGCTTAGTTAAAAACGGGTTTGCCGACAATCACTGTTATTGATGATGCGAGTTAAATGTCCACACAACTTTTTTCCTTCAATTTTCCTGCATCCCAGACAGTGAAAAGAACCAAGGAATAAAAATATTACTTGTTACCCCACAACAACGCTGGTTAGGAACTAAACAGTCGCTGTTACTTCATTTTGTAGGGTAATGAGGAGGTAAAGAGAAAAGAGTCAATGGTGGGTCTGAGAATCTCGATCGTTACTATGCACCACTTGAGCTTTGAGCATGATCATGGAGATTTTCTTACCCTTTTGACATGAAAGTAGAGCGTGGTCCACGACGTCGATGATTAATCATGAGATTTTTTTACCATGCAAACGTCACCTTTCTTCTCCATCACAGGACGCCACTCCTGGACGGCTAGGATCTGGAGTCGCATTTTGTTGACGTCAAATGTTAATCGATGGAAGTTTTGGATCCCTTTGTATGGTTCTCCTGCAACTTTTCCCACTCATCTCTTTGGCTATGAATTATGATCTTCTAGTCTGGTTTATTGTACTTGACATGAAGAATGTGACACATCCTTAGAAATGATGCGTGGGGTCAAGTTTTTTCTGGCTAAATTTTGGGACCCTCAGAAACAATACTCACTATTCACGGGGTAGGCCCTTCCACATGAGGTGACTAATCGTAATTAGTATAGGCTAATCATAAACTAAACCAATTCATTAATTGCCTTTTTATACGCCCTTAATATCAAGGAGAGGCTTGCAATTGTGTTTACAACGTCCTATTTGTTCGTTGAGATGGGGAAATTTTGAATTATTACGAAAATTGTAAATCATATAAATATAATCATGAATAAATGTAGTCGTTGCAACAGATGAGGGAATTAAAACCAACTCTTAAAGTAGAATATCAAATGGCAATACAAATAGAGTTGAAGGTGCTTTCTACATCCATTTTGATCATGCGAGATCCTTTTCTGAGACCTGTAACTTAACCAAACATGGGTTGACTGATATATCAATTTAACAAAGGTATTCCTGCATCGGAAACGCCCCTTTTTGATGAGAAACAGCCCATCGTACTTCCTTTTTTTGGAATTACTTTTGAACCTTAAAGAGGGGCAAAATCATTTAGGACACGGCCCCTAGGTGGGGCTTAATTGGACCAACACATATTACACATTATGTGTGCATGTAGAGACCCCACCAACACCCAGGTCTTATCTAATACCTTGCAAGTTTTCTCCATTACTTTGTAGGGATGAACATGGAGTGGGCAGTGCTTTAATGAGGTCAATTTCAGGGTTCTTCGATATTGAAATGTCTAGCAAAGCCATACATCCAGGACAAATGTCTACAGTCTTTACCTAAATACCATCCCAACTAGATACCAACCATTCGTGTAAGTAAATGAACCTAGACAGCACAAATTAAAGTTAATCAGCTTAGTTCAACCTCACGTATTGTCGGATCTTCTCGTCGTAGTTGGCGGAAACTCTTGTAGGCCAATGATCTACTTGATTTGTTCAAAATTGGGACCTCCCGGAACTTGGGGGCGTTCGGTCTCACAATTTTTCTTCGTATCTCTAAGAAAGTGCTACAGCTATTGTCTTCAATGGCATACGAATAGGGAATGGCTATTTGCTCCAAGCCTTCGACAATCATTCCCCGACTTGAATCATGCTATAGCGGCGGATGGTAGCTAGTAGTATAAGAATCGGGAGGTACTATATGACGTTAGATAGTGGATCTTCAATGCCGCTAAGTACAAAATTCAACGATTTGAATATCGAAAAGGATAAGATTCTTACTCTCTGACTCCTAAACATTACAAACGCATCATTTTGGTGCGTTCTGAATTGATGGAACTTAGTTAACATCACCAATTTAAGTGCAAAGTTAATATGGAGCTACAATGGAAAGAAGGTTTGGATTTATACTGGCCATATAAGAATCCCAAACACCGAAAGGAAACCTATCTCGTCAGTCCTCCAGAAAAGTGATAAGAAAACTCTTCAAAGGAACAAATTTTGTGACCTATTTTTATTAGTTATTAGTGATTATTATTATAAATAATTAAAAATAAAATTTTAATAAAATAAAAGTTTTTTATTGAATAAAAAAATATTATTAATAATAATCACATTTTGATTATGTAATTAAGTTCATAAATTAAACATTATATTTTAGTAGTTTTTTTTTCAAAATCTCTTTAAATTTGAACTTATATATATATATATATATCTATATATATGTATATAGATATATCTATATATATGTATATATATAGATATATACATATACATATATATAGATATATACATATATGTATATACATATCAAATGAGTTTATATAGAAAAAACAAAATATGTACAAAAGAGTTTACTTAACTAGTGCCTCTAAAGACAACCAACTATAACATAGCAGCTAACCCGCGTTACTATCCAAAGCAAAACGTAAGGAAACTAACAACTATGACTTATGGGGGTTCTTGCCTACCTCCACTAAACAACAAATCTCCTATACTCTAAATAGTACCATACCAAAGAAGCAATAACTTGAGAATAAAATATCCTTAGCTAAACAATTTCTCAATCCTAGTCGAGGCAATACCAATGAATAAGCTGAAATTAAATATGTACTTCAAACGTCCTTTACTCAGGATGGCCTGCCCTCGGCTTAAGCAAAAGGAGAATGTGTAACCTTGTAGAATAACTGCCACTATAGAAGGTGAGTCATCCTTGCAAGTTTCGGTGCAGTACCAAAGAATTTGTCTTGCCAAGTCTATATCAGTAAGTTTGTAACACTGTAGCAAGTTGAATTGTCTACTAACTCCTATCCGATCTTTCGATAGAGAGCTCACTTCCTGTTGACTTAGGTAGTCTGATCTATCAACCTGCAAAAAGTTAGTGAAGAACAAATATAATTACCTTCTCTCTGTGTTTAAGCTGAGAAGTTCTTAAACTTGAGAGATTACTTCGAGATAAACTCTCTCCACATCCTTAACTTCATCCTTGAAAGTTTGAACGTATATTGACTTAAACTTTAAGTTGATGTTTAAAACGTCATAAGTAAGAGAAGGTTGCAGTCCTATGTTTATAGCCATATGATGCATAGCAATCATTATCACATTGTCTGAAACACAGCTCAACTTGTGAAGCCTTCCATTGTCCGCTAAAAAGTAATTAAAATCAAGATCAGGGGCAGTTCACTTGGTCATACTTATATAACTTGACGCCATCAAATTATGACTTACTGCAAGGTAAACCGTAACCAAATCATCATCTAACTTGGTCAACGACTTGTCTCTCATAATTACAACACACCTTCAGCATCAGTCTGCCTGTTTTTCCCTTGTTTATTTTCTTCCATTTATTATTTAATAAGACTACGTTCTAAAGAGTCCTAAACCATTAAAGCTAACTAGAGATGAGAATTAAATTTAATTGCCGCGAAGATAATGGTTGACTATAAGGGAACAGCTCATGTTCCGGCATATGATAAGCTCAAGAGTATATGATGAGATATGGAGATTATAATTATCTTTTTTCAGGTTCTAATTAATACATAATTCTGATCTTGTTGGATTTGCAAACTGTGGCATTCGTAAGGTCAAGGAAGGAGCAGGTAACGGGGTTACAAGGAGACAAAATAAATATATGTATATATATAATGAAATTTAGGGTTTGGTTGGAGGATTTTCTTATTGTTTTATCCTTATAATTGATTAATGCTTTATTAGAGAGGTGACCAAGTGAGTTGAAGATGCTCTTCGATGGTTTTTTCAATTGTCTGTTTATAACACGCAGACCATTCATGGAATATTTGCCTTTTCCACGAACTATATATACAGGCAATTGTATGATACATACTTGTTTTCTTCTGGCGTTCTTAGTCTATCTTGTTCTTTATGTATAGGGGTTGATCAAACATGGTTGATTATCCGGGAATCTTTCCTTGCTTCACTCTAATTAACTCGAATAAACAACGGATATTGATTTCAAGGTATATCTCAAGGTGATGTATAAGGTGAAACTCAAACAAAACACTCGTCGATTATCATCACACAACGTGATAATACTTTTTTAATGTGCAACAGAATAATCGAATTACCAGAGTTGATATAGTAAAGGAGACGCAAATTAAGAGTGTTTGATTAATTATGATTTTGTCACATAAGATTAACATGAAAAAGATAACATAGTCCTTATTAAATATATAAGTGCTCAACATTTATGACAATTAGTAATGAAATCCATATTTATAATGCATGAATTATCAACCTCTATGTCGTTGATATCAAGTTCTTACTATACACATGAAATATTAAGCAGCAATGGGGTGTGGTCTGTAGGTTCAAACCGACGCTCGTCTTGTCGGTGGGGAGTGTATACAATATGAATACGACCTCTACGTATGATTCCCGAGGCCCTACGTTTTGGGATTTTTTTTAATTTGCGTATAACATTGGATTATGAGTTTATTCCTGTACTTTGATTTCATTTTTTTATTTCATAGTGAGGTATAAAAGAGAGTAAATTAATTAAAAATTCATTACTTTGACCAAAAGATAAAAAAAAGGTCTATACAGATTTAATAGAAATTAATAATTTAGGACCTAATTAAAGAGTCATCAATGGAAATTATGGTTATCATTTTAAAAGAAGTATTAAGAGGCTGCAATTTTTAAACCGGGATGGGGTTGTAATTGGGGAAGTGGGTGTAAATAGAGGGGACTATATGTAATTAAGCATATATACTGAGTGTTATGCGAAAATGACAAATAAGACCTTCAATAATCGGCAAATGTCCCCTTGCCATAATTTCAGACACTTGGGGGCCCTTGAAGTTGGCTTGGAGATCTGTTTTCGGCACTGTACAGCACATGCACTTGTTTTTGTAGCCTTGCGGCTTCTTCCCCGAAACTGTAAACACAAATTTGACATCCTGACCTCTTTCAAACCGTTCGAACCAACCGTTGGATTTAGGATTCTATTTTGCTATTTTGTTTTCCTTTTGGTTATAGGGGTAGGTTTATTTCCTAGCTGATAGTAACTCTGTCATCTTAGTCTTAACAAAGATAATTCGACTCCTATCTATGTGCTGAGAGGCTTATGAAAGGATCTCTTATTACTTCCTAAAAATTAGATACTTGAATAAATATATGATGGAAATTTCTAAAACATTTATAAAGTTCTGTTTTTGTATATTTTTTATTAACTGTCATAGAAATTTTTACTGGATATTGTTATATCGTAATTGAGGTATTAGAATTGACTCTTATTATCATTTTCTCAAGCTTCTTTTAACTGCTTTGTTATTACTTTTTTACTGTTTGACAAAGCCCACTTCACAATATTTCTTAATTACTTAAAAGCTTGCCTGGAATTTTGGCCAAAGGGCCCCATTAAAAGGTGGAAACAGCTAGGATTAGTAAGGCTTCCAAAAAATTATTCTTTCCAAACTCTCCAATTTAATAAATCTTAATGGTGAGGTGGTCCATATAGAGCAAATGTTAGCTTCCATCTGTGCTTAATACTCCCCTAATGCAATATAATATTCCATGCTAGAGAATTATATGAACTATCATGCTAGCTGCTGTAACGTTCCCAATCATTGAGAGAAAATAAATTTAATCTCAACGCAGAATCCCATCTATATAGACTATAGTAATTATTTTAATGGCCAAGGTCGTATTGACATTAGAGAAACTAGTTTTCTTGTCGTATTCAGACAGATATGTATAAAGTAGTTTCTGTAGCTGTGTCAAACGATTTTAGATTATTCTAATAAAGAAGTAGACACTTCTGGTTGAATGTTTATTACTATTTATTTAGTATATGAAAATTTTCAAAAAGAGAATTCTTACATCCTAACACCAAGTCTTTACATTTTATAGACTATATAACTTTGAATAATATTTCCTAGTTATCTTAATGAGTGGAAAATTCATTAAGACAATGTCCGCCAATGAAGTTGGTAAGCTTGACGGTGTGGCGTGTTTCGACTTGAACTAACTCGGCGTGGCTCTATTGAAGTTGATCATTAAATGGAGGATCAAGCCGTGAAAGTCAATGTAGTTATTAAGTTTACAGTATGATATGATTCTTTGATAATATCTTTTTCTTTAAAATATAAATTATATGTTTTAAATAAATTCGTTATCAGTCAACAACATTAAAATTAGACTTCATATTACTTTACATTCACTTGAACCTCATGAGCCTCTTTATTAATAGTTGACTGAAAACAGGTTGTGGTGAATACATATGAATACACGAGAGGTGTTTACCATCATGATTGTATCTAAAGATGGAATTGTGTTTGTGACAGAGATGAAATCTAAGTTGGTAGTGAATCTTCATGGAAGTGATAAGAGTGCAACTACGTAGTCACCTTCAATGTAATAGATATAGAGGTGGGTAAGCATTACACTTGGATCGAGGTTTTAGTATTAGCTGTGTGCACAAGGAATCTATCATCTTCAATTTACACGAAGCTGAAAATGGAAAATATTAAGAACTGTTATTTGTGAAATGGAAAAACGTAGGTGGGTGAGGTAATTAGCAACACCTAGTGGAGTTTATCAGAAAGGAGAAAGACATCATCTTATGTACAGAGAATATGATCAAAACTATTTAATTCTTTCCACGTAAGTGATCATGACTTGGAAGGAATTGCCTTAAAGAGTTACAAATAGTGATTAGGAGCATCTCCTTTCTTTTTCACACTCGTAAGCTCAGGAATTTTGGAGTCACTTTAGCAATTTTCCTTTTCCTCCTAAGCCAACTCCTTCTTGTTGCGCAGGACGTTAATTTACAATATTTTAAAAATTGAACCGAACATTGATTAGATTAAAGAAAAATTTAAAGGTTAAAAATTCAATCGGTAGTAAATCACTATAAAATCGGAAGAATATTACCAATGTAGTTTTCATTCAACACAGTATGTATAACACAATGTTAAAGAAAATTAATTAATCAATAAGTAATCATCATTATCACCCAGTTCGAAATTCTGTAATAAAGCAAAATCTGGAAAAGTCTGATAATACGCAGCCTTATCCCTACATAATAAAGAGATTGTTTTCGATAGACCCACATATAAATGAGACAAGATATGAATGATGCAGGTTATAGAGAGAAAAGTAAAATAATAAACTAATAAGAATAATAAATAAATAATAAAATAAAATAAAATAAAATAAACAATACTAAATAAATCAATAAATAACTAAATATATAAAAATACTAAAAAATTAATAGAACTAATAATAGTAACAAAAAGGGGATAGGGCTAACTTGTGAAGCTTAAAAAGGAGGCTAAAAAGTGTGGTACCAACAGTTGTCCAAAGGAAAAAACAGACGGTTGCTTAAGACAACGACAAATTGTCAGGAAGTTCGAGACAGCGAATAGGACGCGTGATGGGCTAGGATAACCTGCAACGAGCAAGGGCGTTCATCATTTGCCGGATATGCAGACTTGCGTACCCCTCCCCAAAGGAACCTCATGTCTAGAAAGTGTTGTCGAAGGATACTTTGGAGGGTTTACAAATTGTGCCGAAACACGCGTAGCCAAGCCTAAATAAAAACCTTAACTACCAATGGAGAGCTCGTAATGCCAAAGTGAGTGCAACTAGGAAAAGACTGATGCATGGTCGATAGCCGTAAAAACACATGTAGGAATAAGGCGCCAAGGTGTTAAAATACGAATAATAAAACAATAACAAAGACAAAAAGACAATAAAATAAAAAAAGAACCAAAATAAAACGGAAGAAAGTAAATAACTGTCGGACCAACCGATGAGAACCTCAATCTTGCAAAAACACCCACGATGACGTTGCATTAGGAAAGCGCAAAAGGAGAGGAAAATGACTTAAGAGCTGGCAAGAAAGCGGTAAAAAAAAAAGGAATAGACTGATGAGAATCCTCTCTCCAGTCTGCAACCGTTAAGTACATTCATGAAATAAGGTTATGCGGTGCAGTTAATGAGAGTGGTAATGAAGGGAATCGCCAGGATCTCAAGATTTCCCAATCTGAAAAGCTATCCCAACTAAGGATAATAAATGTCTTGCTATACGACAAAAACAAAAATCAAGACATCTATTTTCTATTCTTCTTCCCCTCGCTCACCTACGTATGAATAAAAAAGAAATCTTCTACGATTACTAATTAACCATAAATGTATTTAACACAGTAAAACAAATACAATAAAAATCTCTATAGGTTAATACTCAATAAATTAATAACTTTCATCTTATAAATTTTTTTATGATCTTAACTTGAGTTAATAATTTTGATAATTTAACAATTCTTTTGAAAAATATAATATAATATTGTGGTCTCATTCATATCATAAATTACTAATTTGCTAAATTATAAATTTTATTTACAATTGATTGTGATTTTTTTAAATTATGATTTTATTGTAAATGATAAATTAGTGTTTTAAAAAGAAGAAAAAGGTGCGGCTTAACATCAATTGCTTGCATAGTAAAATCTACCCTAGAGTGGCTGCAAAGACATTAATTCTCTTCCCTTTGATGAGACGCTTGCAACTCTGTCTATTACCTTCTCCCGTCTAGAATAAAAGTTGTTTATGAAATATGCACACTTGTTAAGAAAGTTAATGAAATATTTGATATATTTTTATTAATTATATGTTAAAGTACCTTAAAAATATAATCTATGTAATCAAGATGTGAGAAAAATAAAAAGATAATTTTAAAAATAAAATCATAAATATATATAAAAGTTACGAACTATACTTATTTTAAATAATTAAAATCTTTCTAAAGCGAATTTTAAAGTGCATCCTCTCACCTTGTCAGTTGAGAGAAAGAAAAAAAAGAAGCTTTTGGCCAAATTGGAAAAGAAAAACGGAGATAGAGAAGAAGCAGGGTGACTTTTAACTCCTTATTGACTGTGACTTTGCTCTGTTGGAGGCTGCCTCTTATATTATTTCAACTCTCTTTCTCGGCTCCTACTTCATTTGTCAATTGTCAGCCTCCTTTTAACTCTCTCTCTCAGCCTCCTGCTTTCTGCTTACATCTTCTCAACCAAAGGAAAGCATTCTTCTAACGAAAATTACTTTTCCTGATTAGGCCACCTGTTCTAGTTGCTGACACTAGACCTAGGATTTAACAAAAGACTTTGCGGCTTTAGGAAAGGTATCTGCGTCCCTCATTGCAGTTGGGTTTTGCTTGAAATGGGGAGGCACTCTTGCTGCTACAAGCAGAAGTTAAGGAAAGGACTGTGGTCACCAGAAGAAGATGAGAAACTTTTGAGGCATATTACCAAGTATGGCCATGGTTGTTGGAGCTCTGTCCCCAAACAAGCTGGTATGATTGAACCTCATATTCGTTCCTCAATTTTGTTCAGTAGCAGATTATGTTTCCTGATAATGGTCGACTAAGTTTTGCAGGTTTGCAGAGGTGTGGAAAGAGCTGTCGATTGAGGTGGATTAACTACCTGAGGCCTGATTTGAAGAGAGGTTCATTCTCACAACAGGAAGAGAACCTCATCATTGAGCTTCATGCTGTGTTGGGAAACAGGTACTGTTCTCTTGATTAATTAGGCAGCCGTTTGTTTGGGAATTCTCATTCTTTATTATTAAAAAACAATGTTTTCTTTTATACGATTACGCAGATGGTCTCAAATTGCAGCACAATTGCCTGGTAGGACAGACAATGAGATAAAGAATTTGTGGAACTCTTGCTTAAAGAAAAAGCTTAGGCAGAAAGGCATTGACCCTGTTACTCACAAACCACTCTCAGAGGTTGAAATTGGAGAAGTCAAGAACCAACCTGCCAAGACCAGTCAGGACAAAATCTTTGGGGCTTCAAGTGAGCTCAGTCTCCTCAAAGTGGATTGCTCTATGCAAGGTGCAAATTTACAAGAGAGCAGACCATCTTCAATTTCTCCACAGGGCTATGGAGTGAATGAGGAAGGTTCTCCTAACTCCAAGACCATAAGCACTTGTGATAGTAATACCATTAATCGAAGTAGCAACAACAGTTTGATGACACCTACCAGCAACAAAGAGTTTTTCTTGGACAGGTTTGGAAACTCCATCCATGAAACTACTACAACCAATTGTCAACCTTCGGAATTGGTCGGACATTTCCCTTTTCAGCAAGTGTCCAGTGCTAAGCTCACATCAAACACAATCCCCTCGCTCTGGTTCCCACAAACAAGCAAAAGTTTTGACATGAATTCTGAATTCTCTTCCAGTGTAATATCCACCATTCTTCCGTCAACAAGAAGTTCATTTCTTTCTACTTCTACGGGCTACAAGCCGTCGGTTACTCTTTCTTCTGATAACCCTTCCGTACAATCATTAGTAATCAGCAGTTCTCGGTTCTGGGAAGCTCCAGCCAATAATGTTAATGGCAGTAGTGGAAGTACTAATAGTGGTGAGCTGCAAAGCAACAACACTTTCTTCGAAAATACCATTTTTTCTTGGGGATTGGGGGACTGCAACTCCACAGATAAAGAGGTCCAAAACCATCTAATGGAAAGTCAACAGGAGGACATCAAATGGCCAGAATACCTTCAAAATCCATTGTTAATGACTGCTGCTTTACAGAATCATAATCCTCAATCTTTATTCAATGAGATAAAATCAGAAGCACATTTCCTGACTGGAAATTCAGCTGCTATGTGGCCTCATAATCTGCAGCAACAAGAACCCTTGCAAAATTCTGGTATTGCTGCTAAGGATATCCAGAGACTCACAGCAGCCTATGGACATATTTAGCTTTCATTTGGCTAGAGGAGGCCATCCGATTACGAAAAGAAAATGAAGAAGCTTTAACAAATGCTCTTTTCTTCAATTACAGGTGTGTGCAACAGATTTTTCTACTGTATATAGGTCTGATACGAAACTCATTTCTCCAATTCTCTCTAGTTCTGAAATATAATTGCGCGGAGAATATCTTTTCTTGTTAGCTTTCGACTTGTGGGCATAGCCCATAGGGCAGATTTGCAGAATATAAGGCGTGTTTCAATCCTTGTCTTCTTTTACCTCACGGATATGCATCATTGTCACACTTTTGCAGCTCTGTCATTGACAAATCCACGGAAAGGAAACATATTTTGTTCATAATACATGAGATTTAATGTGGGTTTTCTTGTTTCACTAGTAATGAAGTAAAAGGAGGTATCTTTCACATCTTGCCTAGAGCTCCAACAGCTTATCCAAATATCTCAATTACTGCAAACAAAAGTACAGGGAAATTAAAAGATAGCTTTTTGTTGTCAACCTATTTTCCCATCAAGCTGAACGATTTAACACTTGTTGTCATCAATTCAAGAGATAATTAATAATTATTTTCAGAACAGCTTTATCACTTTAATTTTCAAAACGTTACTACTTAACTGGCTGTCTTTTCACTTAAACATATCAAAAACAACGTCAGCAATAAGTTTTGCTTTTCTTCAGTTGCAAGACTCAAGGAGCTATCAACTCCTCTTTCCGATGCCCAACCCCCTAATAAAGCTCACCTCTTTATGGTAGCTGACGCGCCACACACAAATACCACACATGTGTGCACGCAGGTGTGTAAGTGTAAATGAATGTGGGTAAGACGTGAGATAGATCTTATTGAACTGAGAGTTGCTCCACACAGAGAGATTATGACCCCTAATCGAATAAGGGCCATATGGTTTGCCAACTTCTTTTCAGCTTCTTTGAGACAACATTATCTTAAGAAGCACGTTATAAAGCAAGAAACTTCCTGTTCAAGGGAGAAAAAGAGAACAGTCCATTTAATGGTGAAAATACAAAAGTTGCAGATATGGCCAATCAAGTCATTGCCATTCACTTGTCAGCATCTGATAAAGTCCTGCAGTTCTGCAAATATTCCCCTCTAGAATTGTTTCGTGACTGGACATTTGTTTACCCCCTTTAGTGCATGAGTTAAACTCAAGAGTTTGGGTTAAAATGATGATTTGGTAAGAAATTTTCCTACAAGTCACAAAAAAAAGAAAACAAGCCTCCGCCCACTAGTCCAGAGCCAAAAAGAAGAATGCAACTATTGTTTTCCTTTTTCTTTTTCGGTCATAAAACTTCTTTACTAATAAAGGTGCTTCTTCAGCACATACTTTCCAGTTGTCTGCCGTTATACGTATCCTTTATTTGACTTAGGAATATTAAGGAATTGGCATTTTTTGGTCGTGAATGTATCTGAGGAGCCAGATTCTGAGAACTAACTGAAATTTTTATTCAACAAACAGTATTCTCAATGACCGATTCTTGGTTTCGTGTTAAAGTTCACTGCAATTTTCCTTGCTTGAATCAGAAACTTAATAAATATAGGGTTAGAGCAGAATGGTAAGTGGATATAATAATTTTGCTCAAAGGGCATCTTTTGAACGGCCATATACGTACAGTGGTGATCAGTTGTCAGGCAATAATTATTTATCCCAACTAGAAGAGTTGTTTCCCAATTCTCGATATTCGCATAAGATTAAGTCGACACTGATAACAATTATCTGTTTGTCTTAACCAATGAAATTTAATTCATTCAACATCGCAAAGTCAATCACTCACAATTAACTAGATGTCTTGCGTGTGAACGTGAAGAAAGACAACTATTTTACTAAAGTTAAGGCCAAACAGCGGGCCTCTAATGAGGCTCCAACGCGGGTTTAATAAAATGCGTGAATTCATTATTATCCTATTGGATCGAATTTGTCAGCTAAGTACATAGTTAAAGGAACAATTTGGCTTTAAAATGCTTTCAAGACACAAACAAAACTCAAATTATCTAGTATACATACGAAGGAAGACCCCTTCAGTCCATATTTTAGTAGGATTTTTATTGAATTTTGTTGTTGTTGTACTACATCCGAAGAAAGAGCTATTGATTTCCTCAATAACCAACAAATAAACATGTGAAGGCTAGTAGAAAAATAAGATTTTTCATGCCTTTTTTAATTATAATAAATCTATTCACCTTTTTTTCTTTATTTTACAAGAGGAAACCAAAACAAAAGGAAAATTGTTATGTAATTACATAAGTGAGTGAGGTGAAATGTTTTTATTGAGAAATAGTGTGTAACAAAAATACAAAAGAAAGAAAGCAATAAGCATAATTTTTTTAAAAAAACATGGTTTGGTTAATTTTAATGTGCTTACATTTTCAAAAGTAAAAAATGACTAATTTTATTGTTCAATTAAATCTCTCCCTTGGAGATTGCAAATTTTTCTTTCTTATATAATTAGATTTATAATAAATATATCAATATGTAAAGTCCATCTAGTTAACTCAACACAACTTACAGTTTATCAAATGCAATCCAGTTTGAACATAACTTTAAATGGTCATATAATATTTTCAAAGTTTGAAAATGCATTTTTAGATAAAAATAGTCAATCATGAACACAGGTTAGAACATTATCATATCATAAGTTGTTTGCACATGGACACAAACTTTGACACACCTATGTAGTCACTGGCTTTGTTTAGACATGGATATCAATAAGCCTTAATCTAACTCATGTTTTGGCCTCTATATGCCAAAGAAGAACACACCCTGACAAATGGTTGTACATCAAGTCGTATTCATTTAAAGATTTTAAAGAAACATCTTCGTTCTTTTAGAAACACTCCAAGATTGCACACTCATATATATGAGCTATACACAACAATCTCCACTTGACAAATATACTTTAGTCAATTAACACACTTCAAGAAATGCTTTCAAGGTTTCATGTCTGTATATATGAGTCATGCATATTAATTTCTACCTTGATGAATAAACTTTATATATGTTAGGTTATAACTATATCTAATATCTCAACAAATTATTCAAGTTAAACTTCTTCATGGTAATCGATTTGTTAACATGTCAGGTGCATTCTCTAATGTGTGATCCTTTTTTAATAAGATTTAATCAAATGCAATCAATTCTTTAATCTTGTGAAACCTTACATTTTCCATCATATCACCTATTCGTTTATCTTTCTTCTGCCTATATATAGTCCCCTAAGATATAGTTAGATCTCAATAACTAATAATTAGAGCATACAAGATTGTGTCTTTCCAATTATTTCTATTTAGTAGCTTGATAACGTGTCTCACTCTATACTTGATTATATTATGCCAACAATAGTCTCTTGACATTAATTTTTATTTTCTGAACCAAAATTTCTAGTCTTTTTAACATTTGTTCCAGGTTGTCCTAGTTTTATTTGTAACATCTTTGAATTAGTATTGCTTTTTTACTGATTTTAACGTGTTCTCTCAATATGCTTGTCTTAACATATAATGTTCCTCAAACAGTGAATCTTTAAATTTTATCTTAGACTTTTTACTAAACATTCAAAACTTGTAAAAGTCTAACTTTTAGTGTTTAACACCCTTTAACTAGCTCCCTTTATAAAGTTATATCATCCCTTATTGTGATAATCTAGTTGTATGAGTTATAATACAGTACTATCTTCCTTTGATCATATTGATGCAACTTCTCCACTTACAAATATGTTCTCTATCAATACATGGGCATTTCTTGCTAGTTTGACCTTTTTTTTATATCATATTTATCACACCTTTTATCACTTTAAAGTTATCTTTTATTGATGTTATAATCAAAACTATTCAAATGTAAGGTATATAAAGAGGTCATATTCTTCCTTAAATCTAGTGTATGTCGAACATCACATACCATCCCAATAATACCATCAAATATCTTGATCTTAACTTGTCCTGTTTGGATGATTTTGTAAGCTTTATCATTCCCTAATTATAAAGTGTCAAAGTTTCCTAACTTATATAAATAAAAACGAATCCTTTTCTAGTGTCATATGACGTGAGCATATATAGAATCTACAAATCCTAAAGTTGATTAGTTAAAAAGTAGAGCATGTATCCATCGCTATAATTTGAGTCTCTTTAATGCACTAGATGTTGGGATCCGATCTCGAAAACGGACCCCAACCGGATAAGAACGGAAAACGGAAAACAAAGTGGCGGAACGAATCAAATGGATTTCAAAACCAAACGAAAGCGACATATAAAGCGAAAGTATCGAATCATAACGAATCGAATCGGAACAAAATCGGAAACCGAAACAAAGAGGATGAAAGCGAAATCGAATCGAATACAAAGTCAAATCGAAAAACAAATCAGAAGGATCAAATCAAAACGAATCGAATAAAAAATTCGGATAACAAAATAGAAAGCGGAAATCGAAGGAACGGATTTACAAAATGAAAGCAAATCGCTTAAGAACAATAAGCGAACCAAACGGAAACATAAGCGAAATACAAATCGAAGACGAAGTAAACAAACGGTTCAATCGAACCGAAAACAAATTTTCGACATCTGAGAACTTAAACTTTTAGAAAAACGTCACGTGTCGCGTTGGAAACCCTAAGACAAAAAACAATCCGAAATCGGTATAAATTTTTTTTCTTTCATTTTCATATTATTCATTCCTTTTCTCTTTAATCAATCTTATACAAATCAAAACACTATAATTTCCCTTTTGGAAAATCACCCTCAAAGCCAAAACCTAAAACATAAGATTCTTCTTATTCATGCAATACCTCAATATTATCAATAACAAAACCTATTCTTATTCTTATTCTTATTTAATCATTATTTAACAAAAATTTGGGCAGCATAACGGCTGCATTCTAACAAACCCAAATCTGCAAAGGGTTTTAAAATTCACTTCTATATATATACCAAACCAAATCCACACCATTTATCGGACCTCCTGTCCGAAACCTCAGCATAAACAAACACACATCTATACCTAACATTTCAATAATTCTCAATCATAATCAAAATCATCCATATCTCATTTCACAATCAGATCTTAAATCAATATACAATTTCATCAGTCAATCCAAAACCCAAACCAATCATACTCACAACTTCCATGAAGGACAGAAAAATCAATTCCATCTCTAAAGGGGTCAAAAACTCAATCAAAGTTACTGCCCCTACTTGTCATTCCAAAACAGTAACTCAACTTCTAAAATTCATAACTTCACATTCCATGGTCTAAAAATTCCATACTTTACATCAATGGAAAGATCAAAACATAATCTAAAACTGTCATGAAGACCCTAAGAGCAATTTCTAACTTTATGAGGGTCAAAAAGTCACTCAAAGTTTCTGTCCTCAAAAATTCATCCTATATCACATCCAAACTTCCAAATTCTATATCTTCCAATCCCCACATCCAAAAATAGCATACTTTATAGTGTTGGAAAGACTGAAAGACAAGCTACAACTTTCATGTAGACCACTTACTCCAATTCAAACCACATCAGTGCAACAATTAGCCTCAAAGCACAGTACATACAAACTTACCCTATGAACATTTTCCAAACACAAAGCAAAATACACTTAACTTCGAAAGATCATAAATTTCACTCCCGATATCGAAAAATATCATACTTTATGGTGACTTAAAGCTTTCAAAAGAAGCTATAATTTTCATGAAGATCATTTTCTCAAATTCTGCCTAAATCAAAACATCAACTCTCTATCACCAAAAAGTCAAACTTTCATAATTCAACAAATTCTCACACTTCCACTCTTATTTCTTAATTTTCAACTTCCATTTCAATCAACTCATTCACTTTACTCTTATAACCCATACAATTCTACTCAATTACCAAAGTCATCAAAACCAATCGATTCTTTTCTCATCAATTTCCTTAAGGCAAAATTTCATCTATAGCACAATACCTACACAAAAATACTCATTTCATACATTTAATATTTCTAAATTCCATTTAAAGATTGGGGTCCAACTGTAGCACCCCACTCTCGTGCGACCTGAACCCGACATCGATGGTGATGTTCGAGTCCGTGCCCCGCGAGGGTGGCGTGCTAAAGCACTCAATTAAGCATAGGTCGGTATACTCTTTTTTTTCTTCAATAATCACATAGGGCATAAGCCCTTTCCAAAAAAAGCAATTTATTCAATCTCATATGACCCCTCGGGCATTTTTTAAGCGGAATACAAGTTTATGCAAACAATAAATACATGCAATGCAGATGCGAATTGATCCCGACCTCTATCCTTCACTTGAATGCTGTAAGTATATTCCCGTTGGCCTAACAGGGTATTCTTCTGAGTCCTGAAAAAAATTGCAAATTTTGGGTGAGTTTTGCGAACTCAGTGAGTGACCATCATCGAT
>JANVCL010000181.1:26601-40383 GCA_026546855.1 Erythroxylum incrassatum | reverse complement strand
GAGAAATGTGCTCCAACTATTGAAGG
This sequence comes from Erythroxylum incrassatum, assembly GCA_026546855.1. Lineage (NCBI taxonomy): Eukaryota > Viridiplantae > Streptophyta > Magnoliopsida > Malpighiales > Erythroxylaceae > Erythroxylum > Erythroxylum incrassatum. The sequence continues at coordinate 40,357 of JANVCL010000181.1, read as the reverse complement.
GTGATGGGAAGTACATCATCAAATTCAAAAAGTCTTACAACTTTGAATCAAGAGGGAATGTTGGAGAATGATTCAAAGTTGTTAAAAATGTAGTCTTTGTTTAAAGATAAAGTTTGCGAGTAGTAAGATAGAGTAGTAAAGATAAGATCTATTATTTGTAGAAGATAAAATTTTATCTGTTAAGATAAAGTTGTTATTTGTTAGGATTTAAACTATTAAATTTTTTATTTTTTTGCTTAATCTTTACCGAGATATTAGCTAAGTTTGTTTTTTAATTGCTTATATATTTAGGCCTTCAACGTCAATGTAAAGTGCAACTCATCAATAAATTGCCTCTTACATTATCTCTTTTTCTATTCTATTCTTTTTGTTAAATTCTGCTTCTAAAACCAAACATATATTGCAGGTTCAAATTCATCCACCTTTTAGATTCTACTCACATCAAATCAACCTTTTAAGATTGTTGAGTTTGGCAATCAAATACCAATAAGACGATGGTTGTGAAAGAAATGAATTTGGTGGTATGCATATACGGTAATATAAGGAATGTAAGACAAATTTAAAGATCTTCAGTTAGATATTTTATTCTATTTTTGGAATTATTTATATTTTAATTTATTTGAGATATCTTTTGTTATAAGGAAGTTGATTTGGTATATGATTCCACTATTTTGAAATAAGTAGAATTTTTGGAAGTTAAGATATGTGTGGAAGAAAGGAATCTTAAAAGATATAGAATCCTAAAGGAGGAAGGATTTGTTGTAGATAAACAAGCAGTCCATGGTATGACACAACAAGCAGCCTACGGTGTGACACATCTATTAATTTTTTCCATTCGTATTTTTAGGGTGCTTTAGAGATCAATTACAATGTTCTATCAATGATTTTTGGCTGCTGTGCTTGAGGGTTTTCGTAGATCAACTACAAAGTAGACAACATATTTTTTTAATTTAAAGACTCTCCATGATTATGGTTTTATGTGGTTGCACACATAGGAGAGTGTTCTTTGACTCAAGTGCTTTTTGTTTCTCTTATTCTTGATTTAATCACTTGAGTTTTTTGTTTCATTCATTGTTTTAAACATCCTCTGTTGAGGTTAGCTCGAAGTGGTTATGCTGTTAGGTATGAGATACTTTCAAAGGTGTGAGTATGAGTGGATAGTGTTAAAAAGTGAGTGGTGTCGACTCCGTAATAGCCTTGTGTAAGCCTATTGTACTACAATGAAAGTTGATTAATCTAGGTGAGGGCCCCGTGGATGTAGGTCATGTATGCCAAACTATGTTAACAGATTTCTTATGTTGATTTATTTGTTGCACGTTTAACTTTTCTATTTATGATCAGATTATGGAAAATCTCAATTGCTTACCTAGTAGCTTTATGATAATTAACCGTAAATTTTAGTTAGAAGGAACAATGATAGAACATAAATTGTACATAACTTCGACCTTAGGTTTTTCAATTGGTATCAAAGCTTGGTTCACCTAATCAAAACCTGGTGTGACAAGTTGGTGTAGATCAGTGTTTCGTACTTATAACTACTAGAGAAAGGGTGTTGATCACTAGGATACCTTTACTAAATGGATTCAACTATCCTGCTTCGAAATTGAGAATGAAAGTGTTTATTCAAGTACAAGAGACTAAAGTTTGGACTTCTGTGTTCAAAGGTTGGAATCATCCTATAACAACTAATGAAAAGAATGAAGCAGTACCTAAAGATCCGTCTAAGTGGACAAAAGGCTAAAGAAGAGGGAGCGCTTGGTAACTCTGTAGCAATACATACAATTTTTAGTGATATAGATGAAGGACATTTTAATATGATATCAGCATGTGAACTAATAAAAGAAGCTTAGGATACATTACAAACCATACATAAAGGATCAAAATCAGTAATAGCATCAAAACTTCAAATGTTGGCTATTAGATTTGAAGAGCTTAAGGTGGAGGAAAGTGAAACTATTGGCTACTTAGCACATCAACCTTGTAAGAAGTACTCAAATCTGAAACTGGTCAAGAAAATCCTGAGATTGTTGTCTCTTATATCCATATCAAAGATTGCAGTTACTGAAGAAGCTCACAACATCAATGAGTTATCTCTGGATAAGGTAATTGCAATTCTCACAAACTTTGAGATGAAACTGTTGAGAGACAAATGTGAGAAAAATAAAGGATTGGTGCTTCAAGCTAAAGTCGCTAAACTTGTGCATGATTCAAGAGACGATTCTGATGAAAATGAAGATTTAGTGTTGCTAACAAAAAATTTCAACAAGTGGTTAAAGAAGCTGAAGAAAGATAGACCTGAGCTCAGACAGAGTGGTGGAAGTTCATCAAACTATATCTTCAAACAGCAAGCAAGAACTTAGAAAGTTAAAAAAAAGGCAAAGAAGATTCAACATTATGAGTGTCAAGGTTTTGGGCATATGCATGTGTAGTGTGCTATCACTCTTAAAAGAAGAAAAGGGAAGTCTTACATTGGCACTGGAGTGAAAAAAATATGAAAGTGAGTATGGCAGTAAAAAAGAAATTGTGAGTCATCAAGCTACATTGGTTGCTTTATATAAAGAAAGTCCAGTTTCCTATTTAGTAGCAACCATGAAAGAAACTGATGATGAAAATACAAATGTTTCAATATTAAATTCTAATTTATATCGTGACAGCGATGATAGTGACTCAGAATTTAAAAAGGAAGATATTTGCAAGGCCTATAAACTGGTGTATAGCAAATAGGTAAAGACATGTAATCACAATAAGAAGTTAAAAAGGACGAATTGTACCATGAAAGATGTTATTCAAGATTTCGAGATGAAATTATTGTAAACAATAGATGAACTTGATGAAACCAAGCTAAAGTTGATCAATACAGGGAAAGGAATAAGAATGTTGAATGGTGGTACCAAGAAGTTAGACACATTGCTGGAAATTGGCAAAAGCAAAGGGGATTTTCAAGGTGCTAGATATAAAAGTGAATGCTCTCAGGTGAATAATGAGCAAAATGGTGAAGTTAGATTTGTCAAAGAAGCAAGATCAATTAAGCAAGGAGAAATTTCAAAAACAAGCAGAAAGTTTGTGCCTACATGTCACTTTTGTGGTGTAAAAGGTCACTTAAGGTGAAATTGCTACAAGTTGTTACAAATGCTATTTTATAATGCTCAACAAAAAAATTCCAGACATTCTTGGAAGAACTATCAACAGCAGAGACTACTAAAGCAGATTGGGTTAGAAAGAATTAATCAAAAGCACTTGTGGCTCTTACATCTATATGTGCCGCTTCTCATAATGGACAACACTTTGACAACAGGTGTTTAAGGCATATGACAGGTGAAAGAAGCTATTTGATAAATTATCAAAGTTGTATGGATGGTCATGTCACATTTGGTGATGGGAAGAAAGCAACGGTGACTAGTAGAGGAAGTCTTTGCGTGGATGAATTGCCTCACTTAAAAAATGTGCTTCATGTGGATGGTTTAAAAGCTAACTTGGTGAGTATTAGCCAGCTTTATGATGATCGTTTGATAGTTAAGTTCACCAGTGAAGAATGCAAGGTGTTAAACCTTTAAGAGATTGTATAGTAAGCAGAAGAAGATTGGTGGATAATTGCTACATGTTGCAGGTCATTACTTCCTACAATTTACCCACATATGATGATATAACTTTATGGCACCAAAAGCTTAGTCATGCCAATTATGACCTCATCAACAAGTTAAGCAAATCTGGTGTGGTAAAAGAATTGCCTATGATGAACAAAGATGACAAGAATATTTGTAGTGTTTGTCAAATAGGAAACAAACGAGGAGTAAAGTTGTAGTTCTTTCCTATGTAACAATTGAGAAGCAATTGACTGATATTTTTACCAAACCTTAAGACTCTGTGCTTTACAACTTTGAAGCTTATTCAAGTAAAAAATCAAAAATAAATAAAATTCATGTGTTGCAGTCTAAAATGAAGAGAATCAACATTTATTATCTCAAGTTATTGAGGAATCCTCCTTGGAAGACTTTTCCTCTAATTCTAAAGATTTTAGTGTTGTGCCTAATGAGCCACCACAACTAGCTATTTTAGATATGCATGCTATTCCTTCTTCATCCAAAGGTTATTTGAAATTGCTAGCTTGAAAGTTAATTTGGATACCTCACTATCAGTATCCTGCTCGCTTCTCAGCGGTGTAAGCTTTTTTATGCCAAATTTTACTCTTCGGAAGCCCAACAGTGATGGGATACTCTCACTTCAACTGGGTTTATTCTCGATCATCCCATTAATTAAGCTGAGTATAAAAAATTTAATTTAGATGTTTTGTTGACTAAGAGGAATTTGTTACATGTTGCTTTATTGCCACAACATTTTGATGTTAAATTGGTGCAAGAATTTTCTTGTAACTTGGATAAGAGTGTGTAGGATTATAAAGCTTTATGCTTTCATATGGTTTATGTGAGGGGGAGACTGATTAAGTTTGATCTTAATTCGTTGAATGCATTTTTGGGGTTTTTGAATTTAATTAGGAATTAGTCTTATAAGGATAGATTTGATGTGAGTAATGATATGTTGGTAAGTGTATTGACTGGTGGTAAATTGTATTCTTGGCCTTATGTTGCACCATTACGTGCTTCTGATCTATCACAGAATCATTTTGTTCTTCATAAACTTTTGCTCGCTTATTAGATGCTTATCACACATATTATGACAATTTATCTTACTTAGGCCAAGACTATGTATGTGATAGGCATCCGAGTTAACATAAATATGGGGAGATTGGTTATTGAGGCTATGATTGCGGTTGTTGGTAAACAACAAACATTATTAGGTTTTTATTATTTAATGACTCGATTTTTGCATGCTCACGATGTATCTCGTGTTGCTTCTGAGGTACTTAAGTCTGTGTCTTTCCTAAATATTTCTCCTAGGATTCTTTATGTCAACAAGCAAGCTAAGGTGGTTGATTAGCCATACTCCTCATCTAAGTCCTCCACACAACCTGCTGCACCTTTTGTTGATACTTATGCCTCTTTATTTGCTGAGATTGATTGCATTGAAGGCATTTTTCACGGAATGCATTTTAATAGCTCAAACAACGAGTTCTTCATTTTGTTATGTTATGTGATTCTTAGCTTCTTTTGGCATTGATTTGTCCCAAGGGTGAGATAAGAACTTGCTGGTATTTATAGTTTTGTTGGTGATAGTTGACTGTTGACTTGACGTTGACCTTGATTTTGATTTTTCGACATCTTCTATCATGATTGTTTATTTTAGAGGGAGTTTTTGATGTGACAAATAATGCCAAAAAGAGGAAGATTGTTAAGATATTCTATTATATTCTTAGCATTATTTCTATTTTAATTTATTGGAGATATCTTTTGTTATAAAAAAGTTGATTCGGGACAAGATTCCACTATTTTGAAATAAGTAGAATTTTTGGAAGTTAAGATATATATGGAAAGAAGGAATCCTAAAAGATATAAAATCCTAAAGGAGGAAGGATTTGTTGTATATAAACAAACAGTCCATGGTGTGACACAACAAGCAGCCCATGGTGTGATGCACATCTATTAATTTTTTATTGTCATGTTTTTAGGGTGCTTCAGAGATTAATTACAATGTTCTATCTATGATTTTTGGCTGCTATATGTGAGGATTTTTGTAAATCAACTACAAAGTACACAACATTTTTTTTGTTTAAAGACTATCTATGAATATGGATTAATGTGGCTGCACACATAAAGGAGTGTTCTTTGACTTAAACACCTTTTTTTCTCTTATTCTTGATTTAATAACTTGAGAAAATTTGTTTTCGTTTCATTCATTATTTTAAAAATCCTTTGTTGAAGTTAGTAAGAGGGTGTGAGTGCGAGTGGATAGCTTTTAGGAGTAAGTGGTGTCAGCTCTGTAATAGCCTTGTATAAGCCTATTGTACAGCGGTGAAAGTTGATCAGTCTAAGTGAGGATCTAGGCTGTGTGTGCTACACTACATTCACAAATTTCTTGTGTTGATTTATTTGTTAAGCATTTAATTTTTATGCTTATGATCAAATTCTAGAAAATCGTAGTTACTAATCCATTTACTTTCTAATAATCAACTGTATGTTTCATTTTGAGACAACCAAGGCAAAATAGAAATTGTGCGAAACTTTAACTTTGGGTTTTTCCAAAATACATGGCATTATATAATAAAGATACGTGAAAATTTTGAATAAATAAATATTATATAAAGAGTAAACATGTACTGCTTAATCTCTATCGACAATAGATAGCCACCCTTAAAATAGGAATCTTGAATCCTTGGACTATACTGACTAGATCACATCATCCTCATTTTGTGGCAACATAAAATGGATGAGATGGTGGTAGTTACTAGGACACTGTTACAACTTTCAACATTAAAATTTCCGTTTCTAATGAGATTTTGTTTCTTAATGATAAAGCAAATACACACAAGAGGAGGTGAATTGTGTTTTACTTAAAATTTTTTTGGCAAACTACTTTCAATTCGGATAAAAGCAAGTGCCTATTAAAAATTAAAAAAGAATAGGATCCTATTTGATAATAATAGCTTATTAAACGACAGGAACTTGCTAAAGAATAAGTACAATTAAAGACAATTTTAAAACAAAAGGTGCCTGTTGAAATAAAATGATCTTTTAGCCAGTTGAAAACAGAAGGAGGCTACTATAATAGTGAAGTAGCCTCTTATTAAATGAACATACACACAATATGATGCAGAAATATAAAAGTTAAGAAAAGAGAGAGAAGGATGTAGTCAATTTATACTGGTTCGATTTACAACCCAAGCCTACGTCCAGTCCCTAAGTATCCGACTTGAGTATAAAAAAGAAGTAATTTGATGAGCCTCTCTAAGCTTACAAGTTAATATTTTTCAAGGTTCTCCAACCTTCTAAATTAGTAGTATTTAGCTAGCCTCTACAAGCTCTCAACAGAAAATGAAGTTTGCTCAATATAAGTTACACTGATCTCTCTCAAAAATATTTTCACTTTCTAAAACACAAAAGATTTTACAATGATATCACTTTTAAAAGAATTGATGATATAGCTATATTTCAAAAGTCTAATCTATATGCACAAAAGCAATGGATCTTCCTTAAGTAGGTTTTTCTTTCAACTAGTTATTACTTCACTTATATCTTTAGACAATTGAATGGATTTAATTCTGAATAACTTCAATGTCATCTTTGCCAAAAATCTCCAGTAATTACACGGCTAATATATGACCTTCATAATAAGTAGGATCTTTTTTTAATAAGGCAAGTTCATAAAGAAGGTTCCTGCAAGAAGGAAAGCAATTACCTAATGATTTTATTTCCTTTTTAAAAACTATACACCGTTGTTTATCTATAAGGAAATAAATCTAATTTAAAAATTGAAAATATTATAAGGTTATCATCAAAATGGTTAAAAATGAACCTTGAGCTAACAATATCTTCCTTTTTTATGATGATAAGCAATAATAGATATATTTTTCAAAACTCAAAAAGATAATGGATGATTTCGAAAGATAACTGAGACTTTTATGAGTTCAGACATAATTAAAAGGAGCCTATCAATTACGTATCACAGATTTTCATAGCAGAATCAATCACGAATATAATCAAGGTAGCATCGAGATATCATATCATATATATGCAAAAAAAAAGTCCACATAAGCTCTCCCCCTTTGTCATTATCAAAAACAAAAATAAAGAAATGGGGAGGAGGTGAAATAAGATATTGATATGCAATATAATATCATAAGTACCAATGAACCATGCAAAAAGCAACATAATTCGTGGAGGGATTCAGAGATTTTTCTGAGGAGGATCTGCATATCAAGAAATTGATTTTACATACTATCTGTTTTTGCATTTTTGCTTAATTGTTTTGAATGTTCTTTAACAATTGTTGGATACTTGCACTATTTTCATCCTGAGAAGGAACATTAGCTAATTGATCTAGAGCAAAAATGTTGCATCTAGTTTCTATTGCTTTTAATTTCCTTCATATCTTGATTTTGGTTACAAATCCTTGTGCTTTGATCCAAATGTGAGATAAATTGAGTGAAAATGATGTGAATATTGTACGAATGTTAATTGGATTATTTTTGTGAAATTTACATATAGTTTATAGGGGAAGTCACATAAATTTTGCAAGAAAAGCAAAGAAAAGTGGTGACAAGTGTCACCACCTTCAAGGTGGTGGGACTAACATTTAACTAAACTAAATGTTAGTCACCACCGTGCATAACTAACATTTAATTTAAATGTTAGTCACGGTGGTGACTTGGTATGTCACCACCGTGCGTGACTAGTCATGGGGTGAATTAACTAGTCACTCCGTGCAAATTCTTTGACACTAACTTTGAGTTTGACACGTGTAGGTTGATGGTGTAACAACCCTAAACCTATAGTCAAACTATAAATAAAATAGGAAGGATGCAGAAAAGAGGCCCAGACGCTATACATAAAAACCCTACAGACATATCTGAGATTGGAGACACTATAGACTCATTCGAGAGGAACAGGGAAATAGAGAGAGAAGAGAGAAATAGACAAAGGAAACACTAAGAGTTGGGAAGAAGAGCAAAACAACAGATAGTTAGAAGCTTAGGACAGGCCGAAAGCGAGAGCTAGAGCTGAATCCCATTCAACTTGAGTGAACAATTTTTTGGGGGAGAAGCTGAAGCAGAAGGCGAGAGCTAAAGCTGGAAGCTTAAGAGGGACGGGAGATCTCCACAACTCTTCATTCGATGATTTGTTTGCTTATTTTATTCCTTATTTGTTGCTTTGTCTCTTTCATTTTACTACCTGTTACTAACTGACTTATACTCTTATTAGTTAAGCCGACTGTTATTTGTTTCTTTTGATATTCCATTTAGTATTCACTGTTTTATTTTTGCTTTAATACTTTTGTTGATAGTAACATGCAATCAAAGTGTTTAATGATGATGAATGTTGTGATATTCGTGATGAGCTTATCTATTTTCTTGAGAATTAATGTAGCTATTAAGTTGAATATGCATGATTGGGTTACGGATCTGTTATTTTATTTTTTGTTGTGGTTTCTGAACTAAATGGATGTAATAGAATGGCCAAACTTTGCATCATTTTAATGTTAAATGAAGATTCGAGAGATGAAGTTTAATACAGATCGAGAAACTATGGATACTTAGGTTAAGAACTATAAATATATTAACTTAAGTGGTAATTAGTAGTCGAGTTTTCGTAATTAATTCAGATAATAACTTGTTGAATACAAAACTTAGACTAATTTATTATTCGAATCAATTTAGAACCCAACTATTAATTTTACTAAGACAACAATCAAATCATTTTCTCTTAATCATGTACAAGATATTAAATTAGTGAAATTAATTCTTAAGAGTTTTTCCACTTTGATTAATCTATTTGTCTTTGCTCCCAATTGATTCCGTTAACTTTTCAATTTAATTTCGTAATTTTCCTTAAAATCTTTCACTCAACAATCGGGATACAATGTTTAGGACTGCATTGATTTTTTATTTTTAATTTAAACTTAATTTAAGTTGACCAATTTCACCTCCGTGGAAGACGACCCTGAGTTATCAATTACAACTATCTCGTATACTTGCGAGTAGGATAGCCTAGGTCTTTTTAGAACTTTTTGGGCATAAGAAGAACCTAGGATTTTTTCCCTTCTCTTTTAGATTTCTTTTCCACACAGACATTGTTTTACAATTTATATCCAAATTGTTTTGGAATAGAAGGATGAAACTTAGTTGGATTATACCAACTCAAGTTTGGAAAAGGTACTCCATAATGGTGGAAAATGTTAATGAGTAACATCCTATATGATAGACAACTAGTTGTATTCTTATGATTCCCTTTATCCACCATAAACCTTAAGATCATTGGAGCGAGATTCATTATGTTTCCTTTCAACAAATTATACAGTACATAAGTATCTAACAAACTGTACCTTTCAATAAAGCTACTCCTGGGAAAATAGAAGTAGTTGGTAATGATGTAAGACATTATGGTAGTAAGTCAAATTGCTTGCTTTAAGGTCTCTCATCTTGGGTATTTTCAGCATTAAGGCGAATGGATTTATCAACGTCTCCCAAATCCATATCATTAACATCCCATTTATGACACTGAAAATCGATTCTCCCTATAGGAGATATGTCTAATATATCTCCTAAAATCTCTTCACAAATTAGAATTTCACTTTCACACACCCATGAGACTATAGCTAGCTTTCCATCTATTACTTCATTTCTCATATGTGTGTAGAATGCAATGACTAGCTCATCACATACTGTCTCATCTAATTTCAGGAAGTTTTTTCAACCAATTGCAACAAAGTAAGGAGAGATAGGTATACCTATGTTATCAAACATTATAGGAGGCAAGACTCTCCCAGTAACCACCTTTCTTTTCTTATATTACGTTTTATAGCAGATTTCAGCTTCCACTGATTGAAATATTTTTGGTGGTATTGACATTTTTCCTCCCTTTTGAATAGCTATGTCTATTTTCTTCGCTCTATTTTCTTTAGAAATAATTTTTTTCATGAAATAACTCATTTATGACGATAGAGTTCTTGATAGTTTCTTCAGTCACAGGCACTTTTCCTTTCTTTATCTCTCCCCTTTTTCTTTTTCTGGATTCTTCTTCCTCTTCCTTTTCAACATCTGTGGTTTCTTTTTGTTCAGATATTTTCTCGGCTTGCTTTGTAAGACTTCCTCTAGTTCGTGGTTGTCTGATTAACCGAGAAGGTTTTTCATTTAAATCATCATCGTTTAAAACCTTGTGTACTTCTGATACCTGTTGGTTAGAAGAGATGGTTTTAGTAATATGAGCTTCACCATGACTATCAGCGGAAGTTGGATTTTTCTTTTCTCCTTTTGATCTGGTTAGTGCCATTGTAGATTGTTGGAAAAAGAAAGTTGAGAAGATGTAGAAAGTTTGAATGCAGAATAAATAAGTGGCATTTTTAAGAAAAATATGATGAGTAGAAGAGAGAGAGTATGGTTTTAGTATACTTAAGTGATTCCTGAGCGTTGATATCGTGTGAAGAGGAACAATCATACGGTAATACAGGAAGCGTAATCATCTGCGTATCTTTTGTCAATACTATATAACTGCTTATAAGAGTTGCATGCACGTTTTGAAAAGATAAAATGACGCCATGAGTCATTTCCTTTTAAGACATATATACCCTGATTTGTTAAAGCGAGAGGAGCCTTCTAAATTTAGAAGGAGCCTATTAGACTGAGAGAGAGTTTATAAGGAAACACAATAGAAGGAGCCTGCGAAATGCAATGACAAGTAGCTGAGAGATTTCATGCGGTAATAATATCAGAGAGTTTGCACATACGAAGCTCTTTTCTTAACATGAAAAATCTATCTTCAAAAAGTGACTAGGTGAAAATGTCAGCTACTTGATTTTTAGTATTAACAGGCAAAAGATCAATGGTTCTTTCTAAAACATGATCTTTAAGAAAATGATGTTTGACGTCTATACACTTAGTCCTTAACTGATGCACAAACTTTTTAGAAAGATTAATAGTACTATTTTTATCACATAATATAGGAATATGAGATAATTTTAGAGAAAAACCCTGTAGTTGATGCTTCATCCATAAGATTTGAGCACAACAACTAGGAGTTAGTATGTATTCAACTTCAGTCGTGGAAAGTGCTATGCAACTTTGCTTCTTGCAAGACCAAAATACTAGACATGCTATAAGAAATTGACAATGACCACTTGTGCTTTTTCGATTAACTTTGTCACCTAAATAATCAACATCACAATATCCCATTATATCAAATGAATCAGTTTTTGGATACCGTAGTCCAAAATCCATAGTTTCGTGGAGATATCGAAAGATTCTTTTCACTTTTTGAAGGTGACTTTCTTTTGGATTTGATTGAAAGTGTGCGTAGAGACACACACTAAGCATAATGTCTGGTCTTGATCTTGTAAGATATGGTAGTTATCCAATCATTCCTCTATACTTTGTCTCATCTGTATCTTTTTCTTCTTCTTCTTTATCAAGTTTAGCTCCAATGCATATGAGAGTACTATTGGACCTCGTTTCTGAAGTCTAACTCTTCCAGAGTCATAAAACGTGACCTTTATTACTCCGTATTTCAAGAGCCCAACTCTTGCTCATACCTTAAGATGTAGGACCCTGTTTTCAGAGCCCAGTATCTAGAGTTATAAACCGTGAGCAGGTTACCCTGTAGGGTTATTTCAATGAACTCTTATTAGCCATCATCCCATAAGGGTAGTGTGCCCCTACTAATAAGTCACCTTAATCAAACTCATTTCTCCGATTTCAGAATAGATTTTGGGAAACATAAAACCAGAATTACAATTTGAATTCTTCAGAAAATTTGTAGCTCTACGTCTCTAGTTTATTTAGAAGTAATAATCATCTTATTTGGAGCTCTACAGATCAAGATAACATCAAAATACCAAAATATATTCAGTAAAATATCCAATTCATACTCTTCCAACCAATACCCTTACTTTGATTCAATCAATATTTTTCCGATCACTACAAAAAGATATATATTTTTATGTAGAGATATAGAATTGTGTTATGGATCTATTGGTTCAAGAATCACTTCATTTGGACGTCGGATGATGAAGTTATGGCCAAAAGAATCAAACATGATTATATCCTTAATCATATTGTACTTGTCTTGGGACAATTGACATAACTTTCACTAAAGATGTTTGATTAAGGTCATTCTAAGACGGTTTCAAAGAGAACTTTTAGATCTACAACTTTAGTGAAGAATTAGAAGAGATATTTTTCCATTTAGAGGTCAAAAATGCAATTTACTGAATGAGTACAGTGTATGTCCGTTTAGGACATACACCTCCACCTAACGGACATGCATGGGGCTGGGGGCCTTTCCAAACCCGAGAAGGTCCGTTTAATGGACATCGACGAGGTTGGGGGTCCTTACAGACCCGAGAAGGTCCATTTAATGGACCTAAAGTCCGTCTAATGGACATAGGTGACTCCTAAGCCCCTCCAAAGCCTCTCCAATGCTTCCTACATCCATTCTAACATCACTTTCATTCATAATCTTCTCCAATTCACCTCTTCTAGTGCAATATCACTTCAACCACCAACTTTGTTTCATTAAATTCTCTAATCTCTACTCATTTGAATCATCAAAACCACTTATTCTCATCATTTACTAAAGTTGTCCTGAACATACATCCTATGCGACATCTGTTAAGTCAGAATGACTTCACTAAATGATTTTGATGAAAAACAAATGAGGAAGCCAAAAATGAAAAAGCAGACGGAAGCAAAAGATATAAAAAGCAGACGGAAGCAAAAAAAGCAGACGTAAGAAAAGCAGACGAAAGAAAGCAGACGCAAGAAGAAAAGCAGACGAAAGAAAGCAGACGCAAAAAAGAAAACGGAAGAAAGCAGAAGCAAAAAAAGCAGACGGAAGAAAGCAGACGCAAAAAGAAAGCAGACGGAAGAAAGCAGACGGAGGAAAATCAAAAGACACATCAATTTGATTTAGTTACAGAACTCAACTGAATAATCATTTTTTTGAAGATTCAAGAAGCAGTTGGAGACTAAGATTATAAATACAAGTCAGAGTCGAAGATTGCAAAGTTAGCGAAATTAAAAAGCTTAGCAATTCACAAGAGAAATTTCTGTGCGATAAATCTAGAGCTATTTTTTTCTGTAACAAAGCTCGAAAAATCTTTCAGTTGAAAGTAGTACAGATAGCCTGAAGAGGCTAAGAGTGAAAGAATACTG
>JANVCL010000181.1:14063-26501 GCA_026546855.1 Erythroxylum incrassatum | reverse complement strand
TTTATAGCCTAAATCTTCAACGGCCTTCTTGAGAATTCTGCTTGTCGAATCTTCTAAAAACAGTTATTATTTAAGTCCTTTAACCAACTCTAACTAACTGACGTTTTAGTACATTCTTCAATTTCATCGTCTTGCATAGATTCATAACCTTTGTCTGGTTTCTCATATGCTTCATCTGGTGTCTCATACTAAGCACTTCGACTGATCCGTCTTATTCAGCTTTTACTAAAGTATCGTCTTAATTTGATGATTTGTGCTACTTACATTTATCTACACACTTAATAAACTCATCAAAACAGTTCACATTCTATGATTATTATTTTTTGACTTTCATCAAAATTAATAGAAGAAGTGAAGTCTTCTTGACTTAACAATAGTTAGAGTCTCTAATGTATTTTTAGTAATCAGGGAGTGCTCTTCATCATCTCAATCAGCTGATATTGTCAACGGTAGTGCTTCATCAAATACCACATGCATTGATTCTTCTATTTTCACTGTTCTTTTGTTATGGACTATAAATCCCTTACTTACACTACTGTATCCCAAAAAGATGGCTTCATCTAATCTTGCATTGAATTTTCTAAGATTGTCTTTTCCGTTGTTTATAACAAAACACTTGCAGCCATATGCCTGAAAGTAAGCAACATTTAGTTTTCTTCCTTTCCATAGCTTATAGGGAGTCTTTTTCAGGATGGGTCTTATGATACATCTGTTAAATACATAACATGTCATGGATATTGCTTCTGCCCAGTATTCATGAAGTAGTCCACTTTCACACAGCATGGTCCTGACCATATCAACCAAAGTTTTGATATTTCTCTTTGCAACTCCATTTTGCTGAGGCGTTCTTAGACATGAGAAGTTGCGAGTTATACTATTGTTGCCATAAAACTCTTCAAACTTTCAATTAACAATTTCTCCTCCATGATCGCTTCAAATTAAAATAATGTAATATCCTTTTTCGAACTGAATTTTTCTGCAGAACTTCTCAAAAACTTCAAAAACATCATGTCTCTGTTTTATCCTTTCGAAGCATCATGTCTCTGTTTCCAGTTTTCTTGTTTCCTTCTCTTTTCTTTGTTAACTTCTTTTTATAAAAGCGTGTATGTTTTCTGACCATGAAGTTGAATTCATCATCTCCATCTATTTGCAACTCAGTGTCGCTTTCATCACAGTTTGATTCGTCAGTTGTTTTTAGTGCCATTCCTTTTCTGTAAAAGGATCCTTCATCTTGCCTAAGCTCGGTTCATGAATCATCAAATTTTCTCATAGCCATTCGAGTGAAATAATGTCTAGATCCTTTTCTGGTTATGGAGTTGTCACCTTAGGTCTCTATTCCTTTGGTAGTGACCATAAAATCTTCGTTACGAGCTCATCACTAGGATATATTTTTCCCATATTCTTCAAGGCGGTGATGATGTTGTTGAAGTGTCTGAAGAATTTGTTTATGGTATTCCCCTGTTTCATGCCAATAGTTCTGTATTGATGTACGAAAAGACTTATTCTATATTTCTGTACCTCATTCGTCCCTTCAAAGGTAACTTGAATTTGTCCCACATTTCTTTTATTGTAGAGCGGTAAGATATCTTTCATATTCTTCTAAAGAAAACGCACATATCAGGTAATGTTTTGTCTTAGCGTTTAGTTGTGCATTTCTCCTGTCAGCATCAGTCCATACTTCTACGTTATCAAAAGTGGGATTTGTAGCTTCAACTTTAATTGCTTGCCATACTTCGATATCTATAGATTAGAGATATATGGTCATTCTCTCTTTTCGGTATGAGTAGTTGTTTCCATTGAAGTAAGAAGGCTTTTAGATGGATTGTCCTTCAAAACTTCTTAAGGTGTTTGACATGATCTATCACGTGTTGTAATACGCAATAAATATGTAACTTGGCTCTTATAACAAATGATAAAGCAAACACACGTAAGAGGGGTGAATTGTGTGTGAATTAAAAAAAATTTCACAAACTACTTTTAATTCAGATAAAAACAGGTGCCTGTTAAAAATTAAAAACAATAGGAGCATGTCAGACAATAGTAACTTGTTAAACGACAGGAGCCTGCTAAAGAATAAGTCCAGTTAAAAATAATTTTAAAACAGAAGGTGCCTGTTAAAATAAAAGGATCCTTTATCCAGTTGAAAACAAAAGGAGCCTGATATAACAATGAAAGAGCCTCTTGCTAAAATAAACACACACACACACACACACAATATAATGTAGAAATATAAAAGTTAAGAGAAGCGAGAGAAGGACACAATCAATTTATACTGGTTTGACTTACAACTCAAGCCTACGACTAGTCCCTAAGTATCTAACTTGAGTACTTCACTATAAAAACAATTAGTAATTTGACAAGCCTCTCCAAGCTCACGAGTTAATATTTTTCAAGGTTCTCCAACCTTTTAAACTAGTATTATTTAGCTAGTCTCTACAAGCTCTCAACATAAAATGAAGTTTGCTCGATATGAGTTACACTGATCTCTCTAAAAAATATTCACTTTTCTAAAGCACAAGAGATTTTACAATGATATCACTTTAAAAAGAATTGATGTTATAGCTATATTTCAAAAGTCTTATCTATATTCTCAAAAGCAAAGGCTCTTCCTTAAGTAGACTTTTCTTTCAACTAACGATTACTTTACTTGCATCCTTAGTCAATTGGATGGATTTAATTCTAAATAACTTCGATGTCATCTTTGCCAAAAATCTTCCAGTAATCACATGGCTAATATATAACCTTCATAATAAGTAGGATCCTTTCGGATAAACCATTTTTTTAGTAAGGTAAGTTCATAAAGAAGATTCCTGCAAGAAAGAAAGCAATTATTCCATAATTTTATTTCCTATTAAGAATGATGTTGTTGTTTATATCTAAGAAAATAAATCCAATTTGAATTTCGAAAATATTATAAGGTTATTATCAAAATTGTTAAAAATGAGTCTTGAGCTAACACTTAAGAGTTCTGTTTGGTCGAAATTAGAAGCCCAGGGACAATAAACATTGACACAACTTGCAAATTATTTATAAACATAGATATTGAAGTTGGAATCAATTCAATCATTTGTGGTTTAAGAAATGAAAAATGGAAAAATCATTTGATCGTAGTGATTTCCAGTTATTTGAGGCTTTTTTGGTGGTACAATAACTCCTCAACGTGAAATTTCAGCTTCGAGCAACATGACAATTGGTAGAACCATTCTAAATATAAGACTAAAGAGGTCATAAATATATTATTCATCAAAAAGGTTTCATTATTTAAAATAGGCAAAAGGGATTCTAAAATTTAGAAAACGTTAAAATTAGACCCCATCATAACATAAAATTTAACCTGTCTATTAAGTGTTAGGTCATTGATGTCTTGGCAATTTTTTCGCATTTTTTAAATTTTTGTGGGCTCTAAGTATCACATCATTGCTAACGTGACAAAGTAGGACCCACTTTTTAAAAAATTGACAAAAGAGTTACTTTTAATCCTAAGTTTTACACCATTCGACAAGTTTAACCCTAATATTTCAAAAAGAATACTTAAGACCTTAGCTTTTAGAAAATGTTAAAATTTGACCTCATTATAACAAAATTACTAATGACTTGATGACATCGCTAACCTGCCACTTTTTAATAATTATTATTATTTTTGTATGTTATAACGACTTTATAACAAAATTGTAATGTAGGACCTACAAATAAAATAAATTTATAACAACTTTATAAAAAGTGTAGTTCTCTATTACGATTTTATAAAAAGTGTAGTTCTCTATTACGATTTTATAAAAAGTGTAGTTCTCTATTACGAGGAGTGTATTTCATTTTTTAAGTAATTCCTTTAACTTTGCAATATAAAACTTTTAAACTTCTCATATGTACATTCACATTGAAATTAAACATATAATTATTATTTATTCATGAAACATTTTAGTGATTTTTTAGTTTTTTAATATTTATAAATACCATATTTATCTTTATAATTAAAAAATATATAATTTTTACAGTTTTGTGTAAGTAATTGTTGTTGTTGTTATTGTTGTTGTTATTATTGTTGTTGTTGTTGTTGTTGTTATTATTGCGGTTGTTGTTGTTGTTATTGTTGTTGTTGTTGTTGTTATCATTATTATCATCATTATTATTATTAGAAGAAGAATATTAGTAATTTTATATTTTATTATTTACATATGTCATAAAAAATAATTGTTATTAATTAAGTTTTTTTTGTTTTTCAAAAGTGTAGTTATGAGAGAATTTAATATGAAGTTTGAAGTAAGATAATTATAACTTGTTAAGCATAAATATAAGTGAAAGATAGAAACTTTTAATTTAATATTTGTTAGCTTTATTTTTTATATAAATATGATCGAATATCTAAATTGCTAAATATTTTATTAGAATGTTATATTGAAAAAAGAATTGTTATTTAAATAATTTGCATTGGTAAGAAATTAAATTTATTTTAAACTTTACTAATTCAAGTATTTTAATTTTTCTACATTGCAATTCCGTTATAAAGTGGTTATAACATGCAAATAAAATAGAATAATTAAAAAAGTGTTAGGTCAATAATATCATCAAGCTGTTAGTAATTCTGTTATAACGGGATTAAATTTTAACTTTTTAAAAAATTGGGGTCTTAAGTGTTACCTCTGAAATATTAAGATTCAACTTATCGAATGGTGTAAAACTTATGGTCAAAATTTACCATTTTCTCAACGTTTTTCAAAAGGTAGGTCTCACTTCGCCACGTCAGCAATGACATGACACTAAAGGCTCAAAAAATAGAAAGTATTAAAAATATTGTCAAGTTCGCGCTGACTTAGTACTTAACAGGCAAGGTTAAATTTTTTATTATGGTGAGGTCCAGTTTTAACGTTCTCTAAATATTAGAGCTATAATTGTTCTATCTGAAATGCTAGGTTTAAAGCTTGTGGATTGATGAAAAACTTAGAGCCAAAAGTGACACTTTTGCTTTTAAAATATCTTAATCTCAAAGATATTCCAACATATCATATTATTATATAAATATAATATACCAAGTATTGCATAGATGCTAAATTTATATAATAACTTAAGATATTGTATTTAATAATGATTCAGAAAAATTAAATTGTTTTTTAATTAAAATAGACACATATATGTTTTTATAAATATAATTTATGCTATCACAAAATAAGTTACGATATATATATTTTATAGTTGAGAATATTCAAAATAATTTACTTATAAATTTATTTATTTACTCATTATTTCTAGGTTTCAATATAAATATAAATTTTCTTTTTAATAATGAGATGTTGTGATAATAAATGAATGCTAAGTAAACTAAATGCATATTACAACTGTTAATTAGGGTGGTAAATCAATTTCACTTAATTTAATTGACTAAGTCAATTCAATTTAAATGTCAAAATAATGTAAAAATATTGACAATCCAACATGAGCAGCTCAACTGATCAATCATGAATTCAAGTTAAGAAAAAAGTTTTAAGGTGAATAAAAAGATTTAGGACAGATTTGTCAAATATAGGAATAAATAGTTAGTGTTATAATACTTTTATCAATATATTATCAAATATTATTAGGATAGATCAAAATAATATTATCAAAATCGTGATTTTTTATATTAATTTTTTTAATAATTATTTAATTTTGTTTCATTAATACTATAGCTAATAAGTAAGATTTTTGTAGCTCTTTATTTTTTCTTATATAATTATTTTAAAAATAATAATTTTATAAATCATTGAAAATAAAATTATTAATTTTTTATAAAACATAAATATTTTAATTATTTATTGATAAAATAAATCACATAATAATTAAGCTCATTGTTATCTGCTTGGAGCCTCTCACGTCCTTCCATTTCAGATATCAGAAAGATGGACCCATCAACTCTGTTCCCGGCTTCATTCACTCCACGAATAGGTATCTATAGCAATTAAATTTTATCAGATACGTACAAGGTTTCTCTTTGAGATTGCTCAAGAAAGCAACAAGAAGCTCTGGTTAATTTAGTACATTCAAGGAGCTGAACAGAGTACTAATCTAACACTACCAACCTATTTATAAACTACAAACCCAAATACATCCTACTAGTGTACCTTCCTAATTCACCATCAAGTAGCAGAGGTCTTCAAGTCTTCTGCTACTTAACCGCTATGAGCTTGTGCCATAAACCTGGCACGATTGCCCAGGTCAATAGCAAGACTACGGAAGAGTGAATACATCTTCAAACGTCACTTTATCATAAACTCATGTATAAAAGCTAAAGGACCTATCCGTAATCCGTGGCAAGCAGATTGAACTAATGAATTTAACGGTTATACATAAACATCTGTTGGTTTGCACTTTGAGTAACAAATTGGCCTCTCACTCGGGGACGCTGCTCTGCCAGTCTTTTTCGACTTTGGTATCGGACCTGGAAACAATAAACATGTTAAGGATCAAGATATGGACTCAACTCCTCAAATGAATTCAGCTGTTTCGTCATGATCAACTACCGGGAAGACCTGCCATTCTAAAAAGCTGAATGATAGGTTATCTTAAAGATCTATTGCTATAAAGACATATAAGATATCGAGGGGGTGACAGAAAATAGCGTTCAGAATAAGTCACAATCAGCATTGTCAACTTTGCAGAAGCAACTGGTGATCGAATCACCTTAACCCACTTTCCGGAGCACTACGCAGATTAACATTTCTATTTAATCCATATCTCCACCTTGGACTTAATATCCATAGCGCATGTATTGTGCAAGTACAGGGATCAATGTACCTTTTTCTCATAGGAACGATCTTTCCGCTTCAATCGAAATTTGGTTAATGCTGCTTCCCTCTGGCTAGAGCAATGAGGATCCATCCCTCTAAATCCTTCTTGAATGAAGAGAGGACCGTCTTTCAAGCTCTCTGATTTTCTCGCACTCTCATCTGCCACAGCAAGAGTGGCATTTGCATCATTTCTATGGAAAAAGATTTCTTGTGTACTCTTGGAGTCAAAATTTGTGACACCATCAAATAAAATACTGCTAGCATTCTGAAAATTAGCAAGCGAACAATGCTTTAATTCCTGCACTGGTTCCATCTTCTGCTGAGATATATTCGGGTCAGCAGAATTGTTGATAGTATCATCAGACTGTCTAAAATGATGTTTAGGGTCATCAACATCATGATTGGAATGAATTGAAGTATTAGTATGAAATGGAGATTGTGCGCAGTCACTCGACACCTTAGAAGTCCAAGTTGGGGATAAAGCCAACTGTGCATGGTGTAAAGAAGGGAAAACATGATCACATCCGATACAGAAGTTATCCAGCTTCACTCCTTTGATATGACTCGGTCCATGTTGAGGGCCTGAGTATATCTCAGCTTGCCCAGAACCACTGAACGGTGAATTCATAATTTCTTGATTGCTATTACTTCCAGTTGAACCGTGTTGTTGAGAAATGCCACTGCTATTTTGAGAGAGCTGATCAGATGATAGCTCTGGAGATTTACTCGCATCTTTCTTGAATCCGAAACCATTGCCGGTTGAAATTGGGAAAAGGGGCTGCAGTATTTTACTGTTATACCTGCACAAGGGACCTGTTAATTAATAAAAAATGAATAGTGTGTGGACATTACAACATTTGACGATTCATCAAAAGAATATATCACTTTTAAGTTAGGAAGAAACCAAAAGGCTGAATTATATGCTTGACCCCTATGTAGTCATTTGATACCACATCAAAAAAATCGTCTTCACATGATCCTCGTATCAGACGGAAAAACATCTGTGAACTTGAAGATACCCACATATCATTATAAATCCTGACAATAAATACTATTGTAATCCTTCAACTAGCACGTAGCAAGCACCACTGAATAATCAAAATCCATTTCTTTTATAAAAACAGACTAAAAGGTCTACATTCGGTCCCACTTATAGAAATAGAGCCTCCTCGGCGTCACTTCCTCGGCTTCCCACATAGTTGCTGCTTCATTGCACCATCTACCACGACCTGCGCCCCAGCACCTCAGATATACTCTTACGAAGAAAAGGAATTGTAGATAGTGCAAAAGCAACGTTCAAGAAGATATCCAGCAACCCAGTTGGCATTTTTTAAGGAAACTAACCAGGTGTCATCTCAGCACGAAGAAATTACACCAGACACACACTCACAAACACGTGCAAGTTGATACTCTAATTTTCAAAGACTCGTGTTTAATGAGTTACAGCAAACTCACCACGAGAAGGCTGAAGTATTAGAATGGTTCAGCACATGCTTTTCATCTATTGGTAAGTCTTTTATGGGATATAACTTTCCCAGAGAAATTTCCAGTTGTGGAGTGAATTCATGCTTTTTTGTGCAGACGTTCACGCCAGAATATTCACAAATGCCCATTAACTCACTACCAAATTTACTGATCAAGTCCACGGTTCCAATGGAAGGTTCTACCAGTTCAAAATTATTGCAACGACAACTTTCCACATAATTTTTGTCTTCTTCTGGTCTCATTCTTTCATTTTGCGGTGGCTCCCTTGTCGAACCATGCTCTTTTCCCAATCTTAAAGCAGTCGAATCGTTAGTTTCTTCAGAGGCCAGTTCTGATTGGTTTGATCCTTCTGTAGCAAATACAACATCAGATGTTCATTTCATATATAACGAATAATGAGATTACAAATGCTATTCAGTAATAATAAATAGAAGGAAGAAATGAATAAAGACAGAAATGAAATAGCAAAACCTCTAGTTTTACAATCAGAATCTGCTGACGTTATTTGCAACGTGGGTTTCTCTTCATACATCTCTTTTCTTGTGTTTCTTAGTTGTGAAGAACTCTTGGACAGTCCCTACATATTTGCATGAGAGCATTTCAGATTCTAAATCAAGTTTCTGCTAATAGATTGACAGTCGTCTTCTCGTTTAAATCACATCTAACTTAGCAGGTATCTTTGGAACCAACAGTCACTAAGATAATTAAATAGTCACTCCGTAAGAAACGACTACGCAGGAAAGATTTATGTTCATACTTTCTTTCTTGTGTGTTAACTACTTTTACACTGCCAATCCTATTTTTCTGTGTAAAAATTGAACAATCACTAGAATTATCACTTGCCGCATTAATTTCAGAAGTGGCTTCAATTTTATACGCTGCAGAATGGATGAGTTTAGAGGAATACATCATGGAGGTGACTGATGAAGAATCAAAATGGAAAATTCAGAAAAGCAAATTTAGTTTCCATGCACGTGAAACATACAAGCAATAAATAAGATATGTTGGAAACATACAGTTCGCCTCCTCCAAACATGCTGCCATAAGTTCCTCAGCTCATTCCTTCTAACAGGCTTAATTAGAAAGTCAGCAGCACCTTTTAACATGCACTTCAAGACCATGCTGATAGAATCGTTTGAAGACATCACTAATTGGTAATGACAAAAGAAATAGAAAAGAGCAAGAACAGTTTAGTTCCAAATCTAAGAAAACATCAGGATAATGACTATAACAAAAGAAAAAGCAAATATATTACATACTTATGACGGGAATATTTCTGCAGAAGTCATGTTCCATGACCAAGGTAAGAAGTGCATATCCCGATATTGATGATGGCAACTCCACTTCTGTTAATATGAGGTCTAAATCATTCGGTCTACCCTTCAAAGTCTCCCATGCCATTAATCCATCTGAAACAGCAGCAACTGCTTGACCAAAGAAAGTGCAAGTTCAGATGAAAGACTTGCATGAAACTCGTCATCATCTTATCAAAATAAGAGAAAGAACCCAAAGAGAAGATGAGTCGGAGACACCTTAATCAATAAAAGACTCCAATCTCCATTAAAGAACAAGAACTTTCACCAAAAGTTACGAAAACCACATAAAACGTTGCATTGTCACCAATGCGCTCGGAATCCAAATCAAACACATCAATTCCAAATAAGCTAAAAACCCATCAACAGATAAAAAGAAGCGACCTTTATAACCGCACTTTCGAAGAAGCACAGCAATAATTTGGCGTGTAGAATCATCAGCTTCCACCAGTAAAACACGAAGCATCGTATTTGGTAGAAACTTCTCCCACCTAACCACCTCCTCCGCCACCATTCCCTTGTCGTCGATCACCACAACCTCGCCCGTAACGTTAACTAGTAACAGAGTGTGTTATTTAAAAGTGAAACCAACCGCATCCGATAAAAATGAAAAAATATCTGAAAGTTAGTCAACCCGCTAAATGTAGTACCGCCTCAAAATTCAAACATCTGATATCATCCAACTTCAGCTCACCACCGCAAAATACATTTCAGTAAGAGAAACAGGATCAAAAGGTGGGCCGCCGCGGCTCGCGATTGACGGGGCTGACGTGGTGCAACACCAACAACTTTTTTTTTTAATATTTTGATGAGTGCGATATAGTTGGTGTACACGTGTTGGATGTAACTTGGCTTGCTATGGAGGATATTTTTGAGAGGCTGAACACCACGACATAGGGTGGTATGCTCCATGGTGAGGAGCGCGACACTTGGAAACCTCTACGAATCTTGAGATTTTGTGGCTTTCGAAGCTGTCTCCTCACTGGTTTTACGGAACTAGTGCTACGTCTCGATTAACCTACAAACAGGAGTGGTAAAGTTAGGGGACCAATGTTGTAGCCAAAAAAAAAAAAATTTAGGGGACTAATTTGTTGTAAGTTGTAACGATTTTTAATCAAACATACAGGCTTTTATGTATATAATTGTGTATAAAGGTTATCTTAATATTTTAGGTTTTATACATCTTTTTTATAAGAGGGAATAAAAAAGATTATACAATAAGTCGCAAGAAGCAGAGTTCCGATATATTCTCTAAAAGGAGTACATGACACCTAACGAGTAGAGTATCAAAATAAATACTGCCTACATCAAAACGTTCTGCATAGTTCACGAGCCAGTCGGCACATCGGTTACTCTCGCGGCATATATGTCGATGTGTTACCGTCCAGTTGCGAGTGAACAGTTCATTAATACCCTGAACGATGGGGTTGAGAGCCTGTAATCGACTCGTCGAGGAAGAAATGAGATTAATTGCCGCAATCGAGTCAACTTCAAGTTCGATTCGATGATATCTGAGATTTCACGTGAGCATGAGCCCTGTATACATTCCCTAGAATTCAGCAGCTACCGATGAGCACCACCCGAGATTTTGGATAAAACCACCAAGTCAAGTACCTATACTATCACGGAGGATGCCTCCGGCGGTAGCTGATAATGCGGAGCATTTACTCGTACCATCCATGTTAAATTTGACCCACCCACTGGGAGGCTTGCACCAGTCAAGTAGATGATAATGTCGAGGGCGAGGGCCTGGAATACTAGTCTTTTGCCAATCTGTTAACTTGCGAATTTGATATGCATAAAACAAAATAACAGAAATGGGTGAGGCCAACCAAATAAACTGCTCATAAAAAAGAGTCATGTTCTTCCAAGTCCATAAGAGCCAGCAAGTGACTCTAAATAGAATCGACCAATCTTGCCCAAAGACACGTCGGTGAGGTTTGTGGTTGGTGCTGAGCCATTGCAGAAGTGGCATAGTGAAAAAATCACTATTCACCAGGTGAGGAGGGAAATTGCTCCACACGTGGCAAGCTTTGTCGCAGTCTCGCACCCTATATAGCAAAGATTCATCAAGTGCACAGTGATAGCATGATCCATCCATAATGAGGTGCCTTCTGATCCAGTGTTAGTTGGTGAGTAACCGATCCTGAGCAAGCAGCTAGAGGAAGGTACGGATATGTTAAGGGCCATTTCAGAGCTAGATTACCTTCCAATGTCCAGAAGGTTCGACGTCCTCGTGGTCCATTATCATGGAATAAGTAGAAGCGACAGTGAATTGTCCGGTATCCAAGATACCCCAACTCAATTTATCCTGCCCTAGGTAGGGCTTGGGGGGAAAGTTCCAGCGATTGATCTGCAAACTGACATTGGAAGGTAAGCTAGAAAGGCATCCCAATCCCAGTGCCCGTCACTGTCGACAAAGTGTTGTACCTTGAGTCCGCTAGAAAGAGTAGGAATAGGGGTGGTGGTCTGGTGAATGAGAGGTCCCACGCTCTTGACCCAAGGGTCCAGCCAAAATCGGGTCCGCGCGTTGTAACACCCCATATTAGAGGTTAGGATATTAAGAAAATTCAGTACATTTTATGCTTTGCATATATGAATATTTGCTTATTTGTGCATAAGCAATTTGAACACATACAAAATTGTACATGCATTCATTGGCATTTTTGGGTATAATTGATTTATTAATGCGATTAAAAATGCGAATTATGGATTATTTGTATTAAAAATTTATTTGGAGAGTGTTATTATTATTTCAGAATTTTTGGTGAATTTTAGAAATTTTCAAAAAATACTATAGATATATATAAAATAGGTGACAAATGGACTTGTAATTAAGTGACAAATGGATCAATGATTGTGTGACAAGTGGACCACTA
>JANVCL010000181.1:0-11093 GCA_026546855.1 Erythroxylum incrassatum | reverse complement strand
CTACCTATGAAGAGGCGTCGGGTCAAGCAATTAACCTTCAGAAGTCAGGTATCATGTTAGCTCCAATACGAAGCAAGATGTTAGACATGCTATCTCCCATATTCTGGGTGTTTTTAACCCTATTGATCATGGTCGTTACCTTGGATTACCTTCGTTAATTAGGAGGAATAAAAAGCAGGTTTTTGCCTTTCTAAGGGATCGTTTACGCAAAAGAATTACTAGCTGGAAGAACAAGCTTCTTTCCAGACTAGGTAAGGAAATTCTGTTAAAGACAATTGCCCAAGCCCTTCCTACTTATTGTATGAGTGTTTTCAGGCTCCCTTTAGGTATATGCGATGAACTACAAAAGCTGATGAATTCCTTTTGGTGGGGCTCTTCTTCTGGTGACCGTGCTAAGATCCATTGGAGCAAGTGGGAACGATTGTGTTTTCCTAAGAAATTAGGTGGCATGGGTTTTCAAGATTTGAAGTGCTTTAATCTCGCGATGTTGGGTAAGTAGGGATGGCGGTTTCTAACACATCCGGATTCTTTAGTAAGCCAGGTTTTCAAGGCCAGGTATTTTTCGACTTCAGACTTTCTTCATGCTAGCGAAGGAAGAAACCCCAGTCTCATTTTAAAAAGTATATTCTCTGCTAAAAGTATCCTAGAAAAGGGTGTTTGATGGCGTGTGGGTGATGGGTCTTCGTTTGAGGTGTTTAAGGATCCTTAGATTCTTGATGATTCTAATTTCTATGTGTTCTTAAGTCCGCTACAGGGCATGTCTGATATGAAGGTGAGTGATTTGATTGACCCTATTACTTTGAATTGGGATCCTTCTTTGATAAATGGTATTCTAGCTCCTCAAGAAGCGTCACAAGTTTTCCAAATACCCATTTCTCCCTCCCGTTCGAAAGATATTTTTTGCTGGCATCATATAAGGAATGGGGTTTACAATGTGAAATCGGGGTATAGGGTTGCTACATCTCTAGTGTTGGAGGCTCAAAATTATGAGGTGGAGGGTCCGTGGAGTGGCATTTGGGGTGCTCATCTGCCCCCAAAGGTAAAAGACTTTTCTTGGCGTGTTTTACGTGATTTTATTCCTTGTAAACAACGCATTTTTGCGCATGGGGTTAACTTGGACCCTGCATGTTCACGTTGTGGAGCTCTAGAGACCATCGACCATGTACTGATCACGTGCCCTCATGCTCGCCATGCATGGATGTCCTCAGGTATTGTCCTTCATAGTGATTTCATTAAAGACTGTATTGTTCATTGGCTTCGCGTAGGTAGCTTGGAGCTTCGAGGTAGAGCCCTTACCATTTGCTGGAGTTTGTGGTTTCATCGGAATTTGTTTTGTTGGCAATACAAGGATTCTTCTCCACACTCTATTGTGGCTTTTGCGGATGATTATATATGAGACTGGAAAGCGGCGAAACTTATGTTTGGGCAAGTGCAGGTTACTCCCAATACGCCCAATGTTCCTATAGGGTGGCAAAAACTTCCGATTAATTGAGTAAAATGCAATGTTGATGCCTTAGTTGATAAAAGACGACATCAGTCAAGTTTTGGGGTTGTCCTTCGCGACCATCATGGCACTTTTATGATGGGGTTTTCGGGTCACCTTCCATCTTGTACCGATGTCACCCTTGCGGAAGCCTTGTCGATTAGAGAGGCTTTATCATGGCTTAAACAGTGTAATTTGGATAATGTTTTGCTAGAATCCGATTGTTTAGAGGTTATTGAGGGTTTCAATTCTAGTTCCTCTAATTTTTTTGAAGTTAGTTTAGTGCTTTCTGACTGCCAGGAATTTAAGACTCAAGTTTTCTTTCTTCTGTTATTAGTTCTAATATTGCTTTGGCTAGGAATAATTTAGAGGAGGTATAAGTCCGGATGTATTGGGTAAAGCCTATTGGCTTGGGTATTAGTTTTTGTCTCTTCTATATGCTTATTTTTTTGTGATGGTTCTAATGTCCAAAAAAAAAAGAAAGATATCCCCATTGTCATGTCCTAAAATAATTCAAATAACTTTCACCAGCTTTCGCTCCGATTTCATGCATATTTCAATTCATATTGCGAAAAAGATGGTGGATCCTTCCAACCGAAGGAATATTTCCAAAAGGTTTAAAGAATACAGCAACCTCGGGAACATAACAGCTTTAGAAAGATTACACACTTATAGCTCAAAGGGTCAAGCATCTTGATTAATTAATTCACTGTTAGACACCCCGTCAAGCGCTTTGGAATAAAACGAATCTTCTTTATTCAACACCTGTCTGGCTCTTTTGGAGATGCAGTGAAAAGGATGGTGAGACAGACAAGCGTGAAAGATTTTGGTTGTTCAAATTGCACTGAGGGCCGGCCTTAGAGACGATGAAGCGATTTAAATGGGAAGAAGGGTCCTGTAAGAGTGGCCACTGTGGATAATAGATGGATCCAACTAGGGATCTTATTGCTTGATGCTAGAGTATGCTCTTTCTTGGTGTTGCTTGAATAGGATCTCTTCTGTTTTATTATAGTTTACGAGACTAAATGAGTAACTCCATCACGTGATTCAGTAACTAGTTCCAATCATGTCTGAGTTTGGCTTTTAACAAATCAAACACCATCGACAATTTATCGGCAGCTACATTGACAAGGACATGATTCATCTAAAAGGTGACAACATTCAGAGTCCATCCATTTTCTTGATAGGTAGTTTGGCTCTGTAATCTAGGCAGGGTGATTGTACAGATTAATGAAGCGAAAACTATGAGAATCTGGTGAAACAAATTCCAGAGGCATGTCATAATTTCTGCTGGGACAATCTAAAATTAAGAGGGCAAGCAACTTATCAACTTAAAATGCAAACAATTCAACTCATTATTCTTTCTCCACAACTAAGGTTATATTTAGTTGAACGTTAAGTTTTTAACGAAATGAAATGAAATATAATAGAATAGTTTATAATGAAATAGAATATAAATAAATGCAATATTAAAAAATTATTGTTTAGAAATGATAAAATGATTCATAATGTAATATAGTGAAATGTTGTTTGAATAAAAAATTTATAATGTAATATAGACTAAAGTTGTTTATCATTTTAAATTTCATATTAAACTCCTTAAATTGGAAGTTTTTTATTTTTACTGTGAATAAGATGTAATATAAAACATTCATCTTTCATTCTATTTCATTATAAAACCTCCTCCTAAGCGAGAATAATATTACATTCTATTTCATTCTATTATAAAACTCTCAACTAAATATAGCCTAAGAATGACAACCATTTGAAGTGGTCATTCAATGGTTGATTCAATAAACAAAGAAGCCATGAGAAACATAACCAAAATTTAAGATACCAATGCAACCTAAGAACATAGCATTAAATTTAAAGAAGGGTGACAGTGATTGCTACTGAAGGCTATATGAAGGCCAATACAACAAATAATGAAGGTCCAAATTTGAGCCTAAACATGAGCAGTGCCTTGAGTAAATTTAGGATCCGCACATCTGTACCGTCCATCAGGTCCAATACCAAAACCTTTTGGATCTGCAAAAACATTCTCTAGTAGCTGGCTGCGTGGGGGAAGAGGGCTCTCATCTGCAAACTCAACAGCATCCTCAACTATTTCATCTATCTTCTTCTCGATGGCCTTGAATTCTGCTTCACTAGCTAGGCTCTGCTCAATCATAAATTTCTTCAAGGCTGTGATGGGATCTCTGGCAGCATACTGAGCCTTCTCGGCTGCCAACAAAGAACAGAAAGCGTAAGGTAGTGAAAAGGTGATGCACTCAAGGTCATAATAATATCAGGTCTCCAATCATTACCAGTGTGACTAACATCAAAGCAGCATTTCAAGAATAAGAAATAACAGACGATGCAAAAGCAAAGAAATGAGAGAAATCAAGGGATTATCATGGCAATTTCACATTTTCACTATCCTGCAAAGGCTGGGATCAATCAAATCATCTTAAAGGTACATACAAGGGTTAAGCTAGAAAACAAATCATAAACTATCTGAAGGGGATTCAGGGATATGATAATTTTAGCTACTAAAATGCAACTTCAAACTTTATGGAACAGCAACATTCACTGAAGGCATTCATATGAATGAACTAAAAACAAACGCTAACCTGGGTCACGAAGCTCATCGGGATCAGCCAATGAGTGTCCTCTAAATCTGTAAGTCTCACATTCAACCAAAGTTGGCCCTTCTCCTCTTCTAGCCCTTCCAACTGCCTCCTTAGCCACCTCTTTTACCTTCAAAACATCCATCCCATCAACATGAACTCCTGGAATACCAAATGCTGGACCCTTCTTCCAAATCTGCGGATCTGAGGTTGCCCTCAAATGGGACATTCCAATTGCCCACAAATTATTCTCTACAACAAACACAATTGGCAATTTCCATAATGCTGCCATGTTTAAGCACTCAAAGAACTGGCCATTATTACAAGTTCCATCTCCAAAAAATGCCACGGTCACTTGATCACTGTTTGCTTCCTTCAAAACTTCTCTCCTATACTTCGAGGTAAAGGCTGCACCAGTTGCCACTGGAATCCCTTCACCAATGAAAGCAAACCCACCAAGCACGTTATGCTCTTTGGAGAACATGTGCATAGATCCTCCTTGACCCCGGCAACACCCAGTGGTCTTGCCAAAAAGCTCACTCATTACAGCACGAGCTGAGACCCCCTTACTCAAAGCATGAACGTGATCACGGTAGGTGCTGACAACGTAATCATCCTGCCTCAAGAGCTTGATGAACCCAGTTGACACAGCCTCCTGGCCATTGTAGAGATGAACAAAACCAAACATTTTGCCTCTTTAATACATCTGGGCACACATGTCCTCAAAAGCTCTGCCCAAAACCATGTCCTCGTACAGCTCCAAGCCTTCTTCTTTGGTAATCAACTAGGTACATACATAATTGAATAAATAAAAGCAACTAATATGGCCAATTTTTGGTTCATATAATCAAACCAGAATTCTCTAACTCTGAGTCTTAAACCTAACTAGCAAGTTTTAGCAACCAAACGAACAACCAAAAGCTTAGTTAAATGCGAAAAATGCAACGAGAATGAACGAGAATTTGAATGCTCTGGGCCATGATTACCAAAACTAGAATGTAAAGTTGCTACATTTAAGCTTCAACAGGTTAAATATGCTGTCTTTTCCATTTTTATTCGACACCCGAATATCAACCACCACTTAGAACTTAACAGCACAAAACATAAACAATAAAGAAAATTAATAAAAGGAAGACTTTAAAGATGTAGAATTGGGGTACCGGAGAGGAGCTTGATTTGATCTTCTTCTCCTTGACAACATCAGAAACGGAAACAATAGCATACTGACGGTGAGGATTCGCCTGATTCAACTTGTGGGAACGGAGCCTGCGAGCGGATCCAAAGAAGGAGGGGGAATTCTTAACAGGATCAAAGAGAAAGTTCTTTTCTTGAGATCCGGAGGAGATCGTATTAACAGGCAAAGGTTGAGTGAACTTTGTCGCAGAGAAAGCTGACGCCATTTTCAAGCTTTCTCTTTTTCTTTTGGTTTGCGTTTGGAAGGAGAGAGAGAAAAAAAGGGTAATGAGAGGGGGAGTATAAGAGGAGAAAACGGGGCGGAGGATACGAGGAGCAAGGGCTTAGTTATAACCGCGCTGTGTTCAAGTGTGTGTTGTGGTGAAGTCTAAGCAGAGGAAGAAAAGAGGGAGAGGGGATTTTGTATTGATACAGAAAAGGATTGAAAAAACTAAAAGAAGGCCACCCAACTCTCAACTACGCGTTTGTCTCTGCATTTTCAAGACGTTGACAACTGGTTCTTTTCTCTATTTGGCTTAGTGAATTCAGTTACAAGTTTTAACGTTTGTGGAATCTCTGTTCTTGGGACAGTTGGAAATTCGATGTCGTATGGTTTGTATTCGTTGCCATTCTAATAAACAGGAAGAATAAAGAAAAGAGATTTGAGGTATCAGCAAGTAATTAACATCCGACTTGAACAAATCAAGTTGATGGGAGCACTTGTGTTTTTTACCTCACTTCTCGCGAGGAAGCCATGTGCATCAGCTGATGAGGCTGAAACGTGGTTTTGGATGAGGTAAGTCATTTTCAGAAACTAATTCCTGCTTTCTTATTTTCCTTGTGCTTTTCCTATCATAATAGGAAACAGAGGAAAAGAAACTCCACTTGGAAACAGAGGAATGAGTGACACAGGGCATTTAGTAAACCAACAAAATGAAATTCATGATATGTACGTCAAACAAATTAACTCTTTGGAGTATACTGGTTTTCATTGTGTATATCTTTCCACACAAATGGACATATAGTACATATCAGTATGAACTTCCTGCACCAATTTCTCACTCCGTATGAAGCTCGGAGTGTTTAAGACAGAGCATGTGGCTGTAGCAATCAGCATACTTGGTGTGCTGAATGCTGTTATGAATCACTTGTAAGCTGCTTGAATCTCTCACTGTACAAATTAATGTCAGTCATCTTGCAGCAAAAAGAGCTGACCAAAGAGTTCCATACTGATAGTTGCGGTAACATACCCTGGCTAATCATCTCCTCCAGCCACATTACAACTTCATATTGTCTGCCCATGAAGCAAAGACCTCGTATGACCATGTTATAAATATCAACCCCAGGCCTATATGATCTAATCAGCATCTCGTCCAAAAGCCTACTTGCTTCAACAAACCTACCATCTCTACATAGACCGTTCACTAGAACATCATAAGTTTCCTGGTCAGCAACGCAACCCACTTGTTTAGCCATTTTCTTCAAATACTGAACAGCCAACACTGAATTCCCTGCATTACATAGGCCTTTTAGCAAGATGTTGTACAATCTTACTGTTGGAACACAATTAGCCTCTACCATCTCCACTTCAATAACATTAACTGCTTCAGCAACCCTACCTTCCCGAGACAATGCCACTAGTTTTGCTTCGTAAGTTAAAAGAGATGGTCTAAAGCCTCTTCCCCGTGTTTCATGAAGCACTTTGTTGGCTTGATCTACCTTACCTTCTTGGTAAAGATCAACAGCCATGGCAGTATAGCTCTTCAAGTTGGGGACACCACCTCTGATTAGAGCGTCATTAATCTTTTCTTTGGTCTCTTCTATGTCTTGACACTCTCGGAGATCAAGAGAGCAATGATATCTTTTATGAGCCTTCAGCCCCTTCCTTAATATCTTATTAAGTACATCCAAGGCTACATCAACCTGCCCATTATCACATAAGGCATCCAAAAGGATTCTGTATATTGCAACATCTTCACCGCTTCCCTTTTGAGATATTCTCCAAAACATTGAGTACAGGAGATGGATTGCCTCATTCAACCTTCCGTCAACACATAATCCTTCCATGAGAATCCGATAACTATCCCTACTAGGGTAGCAACCTTGGTAATTCATCTCTAGGAAAATACGCAATGCAAGATCTGATCGACCTTGTTGACAAAGAGCACTCATAAGCAAATTCAGAGAATGAATACGTGACTTCACTCCCCAACCATAAGAATTGTCCAAGAAAAGACGATAAGCTGCTTCAAACTTTGAATTTTTCACCATTATATGCAGAAGGGTATTGAAAGATTCAGTCCAATTTACACAGTTGAACTGAGGAATGGTACTAAACAGAGTTACAGCTTCATCCAATAGGCCAGCTTGAGCATAGGTCTTGATTGCTGTTACAAATACTGAATCGTTGCACTCACAGGAATCTTCTCGCATCTGATCAATGACTTCTTTCATCTCAGTGATACGACCAGAGTTTCCAAGGATTCCAACCATCGTAGCATACACTGGACCATTGTGACAATAGTTGGGGTATTTGTCTTTTACTTCTTTGAAAATTTGTAGAGCAGTCAATGAATTTTTCTGGTTCCTGATAATCAGAGAGAGTTGAGTTGGTGTTAGAATCCTCGGCCATCTGATACTCATGATTGTAGGAACATTGAGCTTGTAGCCAAATCAAACTGAAAAATGGTAGATGGAATAGAATTAGTCAACAAAAAAGGCTTGGCATTGGAGAAGTTGTCGAAAATCACTACAACCCACAGAAGGGAAGAAAAGAAAATAAATGCAGAATACATCACATGAAATCCTAGAATCTCAAGCAAGAGCATTTTCAATGGAAAGAATTGCCACGACAATCCTCAAAACTACAGTTGCAGATACGTCCTTCAAGTTTGTTAATGCAGAGAAAACGCTCGTGGGACAGCTAAATAAGCATTAACAGAACACAAAAGAATCCTCCTATGGAACTCCTAGTAAACATATGGAATAGCGTTACAAATGAATTTACAAACCCTCGAAATGGTAAGAACCAAAGGAATTGTAACTATAAAGCACTCGGTAACTATTCTATGAAATGAAATTACATATATACTCCAATAAGCTCTAGCAATCCAGAGAAATGAGTTACAAGTTTGCGTTGTCATACCTGAAATTTTCTCATCTACAATTTTAGCACAGCCTCATATTTCCTCCACGTAACAGAATATCAACGTTGTCCAATTGCATTCCAAATTTTAACATAACCAATCAATATATAGTTAGAAGACTCCCTGAGTCGCAAAACTAACACAGACTTTTTCAGAAGTAGCTAAAAGGTTACAGAAGCAACATAGTTCATTACATACAACAGAAAATAGTTGTAGTGCCTGTCATATACAAAACCTTTGAAGTTTACTGACGGCTACGCAGAAACATAGATGGAGCAAACGGCGGTGAAGAAGCTCTACGGCGACATCTTGTGCGGGACGAGAGGAGAGGACCACTGTGAATTTCCAGTATATGTATAAGAAATGGAAACGGCGGGTTAAGTTGCCGTTTTGGACTGGGTCATTGGGCCAAACTTTTCAATGCTTAGCAATAGCCGACAATAACTTATTCGACAAAAAATTAAAATAAAAAAGAAAAATGGAATACGCGACACGGCTTGACATCTACTTGGTGTTAGGACTTGCGAGCCAAGTCGGGTCTGCATCGCCCATTCTATTCTTCAGACAGCCTCCGGTTTCATTTGGTCAAAAACAGGTGCCTCTCCCTCTCTCTAATACTCCTTGATCTTTTTACGTAATTGATGTATCTATGCGGGCGGTTTTCTAAGATTCGTTTTTGGAGGATGTACCGAGGTGGTTGAATAATTCGGGTGTCCTGCATTTTAGTTTCTGATTAGTTTGTGAGGGCGTCGGTTAAAAAGGCATCGCCTTTCATTATGGGTTTTGGTTTGTTTTAGTGGAACATAGAATCATAGATGTTATTAGGCGTGAAATAGCTGCCTTAGATAGATTCTTTGAAAATTAGGGGATTAGGTGCTTTTCTTGCAAATAAGGAAGCAGATATAATATTAGGGGAGGTCTGGTTCTAGGATCTACAGTACTTGTTCCTGGAGATTCAGGAAATTGTGGTCTCTATTGGACTGGCTGCTAATTGTCCTTGGTTTTAGGCTTCCTTACTCTGTCATCAGGGGATGGTTAATCTGCTTGTGGTTGTTAATTGGTTTGTCTTGTTTTGTCTTTTTGAAGATAAAACTTGCATAGTGCAGCAATTGGCGTTTGTAAAATTAGGTATACCGGTGCCTTAATGCAAATCTTTTTAGAGTTCTACACTTTTCGATCAATTACTTGCTAGTTGCTACTTTTCTGCAGGATAAGAGATTATTTGACAAGGCTTATAGCTATCTAAGAGGAAAAAAGAATTAAGCTTAAGTTTCTCTTGTCTGGATCTTTAAGGTATTTGATTTTGCATAGCTGAGGAGTTGAAGAGGTTACCCCTTGATAGATAGGAATTCCTTCATAGTCCTTGACTAAATCAAACTTTGTTCACTAAGCTTTTTGTGGCGGTTGTTAATTAGAGTTGTTTTTTCTATTGCATCTCATAACTTCTTGTTATCCGCTATTTCTAATTTTTTTTGGTTGCTGTTTAGTTTCTGAAACCAATTTTGATGCTTGTTAATTTTCTTTCCTACCATTCCATCCATTAAAATCAGGTAAGAACACAGGCAACCCTGAACAGCAGCAACGGTGTAGTAAGAGAGATGAACCGACCAGGGAGGATGAGGAGGAGGGATGACTCAATGCTTACTCGAATGATCAGAACTGTTTTCACCTTCTTGCTGAACTCAGAATTTGAGATTCTTTTCTTGCTCTTCTTCTTCATTGCATTTTGCCTCTTCAAAGAACTCACGTCAAGGCCGGAGTACAACCAAATCCTAGTGAAGAAGCCCGATGGAATGGATTGGTGGCCTTACTAAAAAGAAGTGATGAGAACATATGAATTATTTTCAAATGCCCAACAAACTTTTTGTTAAAGAGATGCCTTTGGTAAATGCGAATATGTAAGTTAGCAGGATGTCTACAGAATATGGACAGTGGTCCTCATCCTTGAAATATGCTGTTTTAGGCATCCAAGACTGGTAACCTTTCCAAACAATTTTATATGAGAGTGTGGTTATATTTCCCCAGAGTCTAGTGAATCTATGTGTTATATATTTTACTGCATCTTCTTACTGAATGATTCTCTGCACTAATCTGTTGGCTGAAGTAAAGATCAAGTGGTTTTGCATAGCAAAACCGTGGTTCTTCACCGGGGTCGTAAATGACATTTTCAACATCTGAAGCTAAATATGTTTCATATTTGAAGCAAAAATCTGGATCTTACGGCAACCAATATGATTGGATTTATGCAAAGGAGTAAAAATGGTGTAGAAAAGGTGATGTTAATTCTTGGTTAAATTTTATGTGATTGAAGGCAAACTGAGTTTTGAGCTTTTAATTTATTTATTTTTTGGGTAAATCAGAGTAATAAATTAGAAAGAATAAATATGTACAAAGAGGCCAATTACAAGTATCACTGGAGACACAACGAGCCTAAAGAGCAATAGGGTACAAACTGGCCAAGAGAAAATAAAACACACTCAAAAGGGATGCTCGGAGAGAACAACAAATTGTCAGACAAAAGTTAAGTCCTAAAAGCTCTCCCAGCCAACTGCCAAATCATAATAAATGCAGACGGTGAGCACCAGCGCAGACGATGCTATACCAAATAGACGACTGCGCATGAACACCCCGAGCATCGAAAACCAGGAAAAGCGGCCACCACATAGGAAAAGCAAGCAAGAT
>JANVCL010000175.1:10428-30317 GCA_026546855.1 Erythroxylum incrassatum | reverse complement strand
ATCGAATCGAAGGCCTTACTGGTCACCAGTTTGACCGGTTCAACCATCGATTGAACCGGTGTGACGTTATAATTATGCAATAATTATATTTAATTATATATAATATTAATAATATTAAATGATAAAAATAATAAAAATTTATTGAACCAGTGGACGAATCAGTCCGACCGATCAATTGACCGATTCTCACTAATTTACTTAAAAACCAATTTTAAAAGATAAATCAAACCGAATAACTAATCGATCATTGATAAAACGATCGGTCTGATTTTCAAAACCATGACTATAAGTGTTATTGCTTCTTCAACTACTGGATAAGAGAAGTTGTGGCATTAAAAGCAAGGATCAAACTTCACATGGAGCAAAGTCATTGTTACTGACATTTTGTAAATCGAGAACTCGCAAGCAATCATATCCCTTTTTCTTTGGACAACGAATGTCTACTTTCTAATTTGTACCTTTTGAAAAGCACATGATATTTAAAGGATTAATTATAAAAATAGTGATAAACTTTACCTAATCTTATAATCTTTTATCGAATAGGCCGATAATAGTCCCTTCGTTAATTTCGGCTTTGTTAATAGCTAAATCCGTTATGTTGAAATTCATATTATAACTAACATTTACTAAATAAATCCATTTTAAAATAAGTTAACATATTCAATTCCGCATGAGTTGAACTATCATAAGTGTTTTTTCGTAAGAACGTTTATGAACTGGATCGGCCAAGTTAGAGTTATATATTTGTCACTGACTGCCATAAATAATAGTTATGTTATGTATATAATTTATTATATAATAATTTAAAAATATATGAAATATTTATGGAAATTCTAAATTAAATTTGCCAACATATTTTTAATTTATTAAAAATAAATTTCATTAGTGACATAAATATCCCATGTGGCAATTATGTGACAGATATATAAATTTAACGTGACCCATCACGTCATCATTACATTTTCTAATTTTAAAAATGTATAAAATTGTAGGAGTGGTAAAAATGTATAAAATGAGATTCAATAATGAGACAGACTTGAAAACAGGATTCCTGTAGACATAGCTATGTTTATAAATAGTAATGATTAAAAATAAGTTTCGATTGGTTCAATTATAAAAACTTTAAATGTGTTAATTTTTTTTAATTTTTAATTTTTAATTCGATTTATTTTAATAATTATTTTGTTAAAATCGACTAATTTATTAATTAATCGAATATTTTTAAAAAACTAATCAATTTTATAAACTATAATTAATTAATTAATTTTTATCTAACAATTTAATTTTTTAATTAAACTTTAAATTATTCGATAATAAGAACTATTAAATACTTATCTAACATGTTAATTTATCTTGATTAGTGTGGACCAGATCCATATCAAGTTTGTGGTGAGGAAGTTTGATATGGAAGCTATATATAAACGTTAAAGGTCTCCTACAGTTGCTTGTGTAATTCGTAAGCATATGAATCCTCTGACCCGTTAAGAGCACTTAAGTCTTAAAAAAATTGTAAAAAAACATTAACTGAGTGCCCACAAACATTTTCCGAGAAGACCCCGAAATATTGGAGCTCGTTTTAGCCTTAAAAATTCCTTCGGAGTATCGGATAAAATTGAAATCAAATATTTCACATTTCCTTCATTTTTAACCATTTCATGAGTGATTCGAAATACGTAATAAGATATATCTTACGTGTTACATTAAAAAAAATAATTCCTCGCAATTGTTAATATTATTCATGTTTCTGCTGAAATAATATAGACTATATATGCATTATTCTATTTGGCAAACTTATTCATTTGAGCATCTCCAACCTCTTCATAGCAATGACCGAATACCCTGTTTCATAATTCTACTGTCTATCTCGGCATTAATTTGGCTCCAGATACGAGCATCATATAATAGTTTGGCATTGAATTTCTGAATTGCTTGAACTAGCTAGCTAGATCGCTCCATACTTGCATCAAGATGGGTTCTCCTCGCTTTAAATTCAGGAAATGTGATCTCTCGTGCACTGTTCTTCCTGGAATTCTTCTATTGTTCATCAGTCCTCCACTCACATCTGCAAGAACACTCAGTTCATCAAAAGGGTCTGATCAACAAGCCTTACTAGACTTCAAGGATGGAATAATTGATGATCCAAACAAAATATTGAGTTCCTGGAATGAATCTGTTCATGTCTGCAGCTGGATAGGTGTATCTTGTAGTCCATCTAGTGGAAGAGTGGTCTCTTTGAACCTGGAGGCACAAGGTTTTGTTGGCTCTCTCACACCTTCGATAGGGAACATTACGTATCTTAGTGTAATCAACCTGCGAGACAACGCTTTTGGTGGTGAAATTCCTGAGCAGATTGGTCGTTTAAGGAACTTGAAGTCTCTGAACTTGAGTCAGAATTCGTTTATTGGGAAGATTCCATATAATCTCAGCAACTGTAGCGAGCTTACAGAAGTTGATGTAAGTTACAACGTGTTACAAGCAGAAATTCCTGAACTACTCAGCTCGCTGACACAGCTACTATTCCTGAATTTTCGGAACAACAATCTCACAGGAACTATACCACCTTGGATAGGTAACTTTTCTTCTCTGCAGTTTCTGAAACTTGCAGAGAACAATTTTCAAGGAAGTATACCAAGTGAGCTTGGAAAGCTATCAAGGTTGGTTTTTCTTCACCTTTATGGGAATCAGTTGTCTGGTACGATCCCTTTATCATTGTATAATCTATCTTCCATGTACCACTTCTCTGTTGCTCAGAACCAACTTCACGGCTGGTTACCGCCGGACATGGGCATTACTCTTCCAAAGCTGACAATATTTGCTGCTGGTGTTAACAATTTCACAGGGGCTGTCCCTGAATCTTTGGCAAATGCTGGCTTTTAGCAGTGGATTTTGCTCAAAATGGTCTAACAGGGCCTGTACCAAGAAATCTTGGGAGGTTGGTAAACATAAAAAGACTGAATTTTGATGACAATCATCTAGGAAATGAAGAGCTTGGAGACTTGGATTTCCTTAGTTCTTTGGTTAACTGTACATGGTTACAAGTGTTGGGGCTTGCAGGTAACCATTTTGCAGGAGAATTGCCAAGTTTCATAGCTAACTTTTCGATCTGGGCAAGGGAAATAACCATGGGAGATAATCTGATTCATGGAAGCATCCCAAGTGGGATGGATAAACTAGAACGTTTATACCTCCTTGGATTGGAAAACAATTACCTGAGTGGCACTGTGCCTGATGCTATTGGGAAGCTGAAGAATTTACAGGGATTGTATCTGAATCAGAATCAACTCTCTGGTTCAATCCCTTTTTCTCTTGGAAACCTGACCAAATTAAGCGATCTTTACATGGAAAAGAACAGGTTTGATGGAAAAATACCTTCGAGTCTTGGGAATTGTCCATTGCAAAACCTGTCTCTTTCATTCAACAACCTTACAGGAACCATACCAAAGCAGCTGTTTGGACATTCCAGCATCTTAGTGTCATTGGTCTTGTCGCATAACTCCTTGACAGGTTCTCTACCTTCAGAAATCGGTAACTTGGAAAGTCTGATGGAGTTGGATTTGTCTGAGAACAATTTGACAGGAAAAATTCCTGGCACACTTGGTAGTTGTATCAGTTTGGAACTCCTGCATTTAGAAGGTAACAAGATTGAAGGAACTGTAACTGAATCATGGAAAAGTTTAAGCGGTTTAAGAGAAGTAGACCTTTCCCGGAACAATTTCTCAGGGAAAATCCCCGAATTTCTTGGCAGGTTGTCGTCTCTCATGCTTCTCAATTTATCATATAACGATTTTGAGGGAGAGGTTTCAAGGGATGGAATATTCGCAAATGCAAGTGCCCTTTTTGTGACAGGAAACTATAAGATCTGTGGAGGTGTGTCAGAATTACATTTACCTTCTTGCTCCAAGAAAAAAAAGATTCAAACCCTGATCCTGAAAATAGTGATTCCATTAACTGTGTCAGGAATTTTGAGTATTCTGCTACTTTGTTCTGCTTTATATTACATGGTGAGGAACTCCAGGACAAGGTCACCTTCCTCTGGAAAATGGCAAGGACTCTTGACTTATTCAGACATCATGAGAACAACCAATGGCCTGGCTGAAGAAAATCTGATAGGTTTTGGCAGCTTTGGTTCTGTGTATAAAGGGATTATCTCTGGTGATCAAGAAAGAACCGTAGCTATCAAAGTTATGAACCTTCAAGAACACGGCGCCTCCAAGAGTTTCATCGATGAATGTAATGCTCTGAGAAGCATCCGTCACCGGAACCTTCTCAGGGTTATCACCGCATGCTCCACCGTCGATCATCAAGGCAATGACTTCAAATGTCTGGTTTTTGAGTTCATGTGCAATGGAAATCTAGATGATTGGCTGCATCCAAGAACTGAGGAACATAGGAGATTGAGCTTGAACCAGAGACTAGACATAGCGATTCATGTTGCTTCTGCTCTGTATTATCTTCATTACAGTTGTGAAACTCCGATTATTCACTGTGATCTGAAGCCAAGCAATGTACTTCTTGATGAAGACATGACAGCTCATGTTGGAGATTTTGGAGTTGCAAGGTTTCTGCTTGAAGCATCAAATGATGACTCTGAAACCAAAGTTTTGTCTGCTTGCTTCAGAGGGTCAGTTGGATATATCCCTCCAGGTTTGTTTCTTTCTAAATCTGACTTGATTTAATTAATTTTTAGAAAATTCTTTAAAATGTTGTTTTCAAACACCATTTTTATTATGTAGTGCCTAAATTCCATGCACGTAGAATCATTTTTAACGGATATGGACTTCATATTGCAGAGTATGGACAAGGAACTCAGGTTTCCAGACATGGAGATGTATACGCCTACGGCATACTACTGCTCGAGATGTTTACAGGCAAAAGACCAACAGATGAGTTGTTCAAAGAAGATGAAAGCCTTCACCACTTCGTAGCAACAGCTTCACCTGAACATGTCATGGATATTATTGATCTCTCCATGCTTGTCGAACCCGTAAACAATAGCGATGAACCTGAACTTGACAGGGAAAGAGAAAGAAGAAGAGGCAATGAGTCCCAAGTCAACGAAAGAGTTATAGAGGAGTGTCTAGTCTCTGTGATGAGAATTGGAGTCTCTTGTTCTCTGAGTTCACCAGGCGAGAGGATGACCATGGATGTTGTTGTCAGGAAATTGCATCGTATTAGAGATACATTTCTCAGACCAGTTCGCCCGAATCGGAGAAGGATGCCACCGCCAGTTTCAGGCCATAGCATGAGAGTGTAAGGCTTGCATGCTTAGGTACTTCGTCATATGATGTTTCTTAAGGGTTTATCAATTTGAAAATTGACTTGAAAGACGATTGCAAATATCATTGCAATCAAGTCTCAAATAATTTACTTAAATTATTTAATTTATAATTTATTATAAGTATATAATAGTTTATTTAAAAATAATAAAATAAAAAATGATTATTTTAAATCCAAAAATTAAAATACAATAATAAAAGTAAGTATGTAACTAAAATTTTTAATTTTAGTTTAATTTTCTATTTATTAACAAAATTTTAATTATATTTATTTAACTAAATATTTTATTCTTTACCTTGTTTTATATTTATTGTATTATTCATTTTACTATTTTTCAAATTTTTATTTATATTTATTTATTTATTTTCATTTTATTACTATTATTAACTTTTTATGTCTATTTTTATTTTTATTTTTATGTGTATGTTTTTTACGTGAGTCTATGAAAACAACCGCACTGCAAAAAGCTACATATTATTGAATCTCTCAAGACTTCAGAGATTAACGATATTTTCATTGGATCGTTGTTTTTTTTTAACACTCTACTTACAAGAGGGGCTAGTAGGGAATCGAATCTGAGACCTAACCGAAATCAAGTATCGCTCTCAACCATCGAGCCACACCCCTTGAGGGCTTCATTGGATCGTTGTTGATGTTGTTATTTTAAACTATATTCATTCTAATTCGATAGAAAAATTGTGAATTGATTTAATTTTGAGTTAAGATTTGAGTGTGAGATATTAAATCAATTTATTCAAACAATTTGTATTGATTTAAACTTAGCTATAACTCATTTTGATT
Source organism: Erythroxylum incrassatum (assembly GCA_026546855.1). Taxonomy (NCBI): domain Eukaryota; kingdom Viridiplantae; phylum Streptophyta; class Magnoliopsida; order Malpighiales; family Erythroxylaceae; genus Erythroxylum; species Erythroxylum incrassatum. The sequence goes on along the minus strand of JANVCL010000175.1, from coordinate 24,239 downwards.
TAAAATTTAATAAATTTTAAATTTTTATAAACTTTAAATTTTTTATTTGATTGCAAATTTAATCGAACATAGAATAGAATTAAGCTTTTTAAAAATTTTAGTGATTATTGTAATACATATTTTTGAATAAACAAAATTGTAATGGTGTTTTATATTTTAAAATTTTAATTATATACTTTTCATTGAAATTATATTATTTGTTTTTGTTTATATTAAATAAAGAAGGAAACAACTTCTCTAATAATTAGAAATAAAGTTGCACACTATTAAACTTTTTTAAAATTCGCATCTCAACAGAATTTCTACTGAATATTATTATTCTAACTGAACGCCCATTTTTATTTTTTAACCCTCTCTTACTTATTTGGTAGATCTCTCTACAACTTCTTCTTGTGCATTTTGGCTCATGCCTATCTGCAAAATCCCTAATCTTATAACTTGTAAGTCAAGTTTGAATCCTCTATCTAATATTATAGTGTCTTATTCTATCCGGTAAATCTTAGTCATTCATTTATGCGGATCTCGTGTGGGTTTCGCATAAATGAACGTGAAACCTGTATAAATAAATAGCTGAAATTCATAGGACAGAATAAGATACCATAATATTAGACAAAAAAACCTATTTCCTTCTAAGAGGGTGAACTAACTTTGCATCTTCTGTTCAAGCAGAAAGAACTCAAAGGTGTGTTAGTTTCTTACGAGTAGTGGGTTATCAAACTGAATGACATCAATTTGGCCCGAGCAGCCTCAGATCAGGCCATAGGCCACGGGCTAATGAGCTCGGATCGAGCCTGGGCTCGGGCCAACTAGCCCAGCCTATAACTAGCGACCCGACAGATGTGAAACAATCGACGTCGTTTTTATATAATAAAACATAAACTTACCAAGGCAAGACGACGTACCGACGTCGTTTGGTTGCAGAATGCAACTTAAATGCTTCAGAAGCAAAGCGATTCCCAGTTACCCCTCACCCAGTTACGTTCTTCTGTTCTTCACTTCTTCTTCCGTTCCTCGTGTCATTTGTTTTTCTGCTGTTCTTCACTCCCGTCCTTCTGTTCTCTGTTTCCCAGCTCTCTCGTCGGCCGTCGCAAGTGTGAAGTCACCTACATCACTAACTAACCAACGTGTTATTGTCAATAAGGTAATCTCTCTTCTCAAATTTTGGTTTATTATTAATATTTGATTGTTTGGAGGTTATTGTGGTTTGGTGATACTGATTTGGCTAATTTGTGAACGTTGTATGTTTAATAATGGGAATATGAAATGATGCATGTATATTGTTTGATGAAATGCCCCACCCTTTTAATGCATGTATGGTGTGTGTTTAAAGAAAATGTTTGGGTGGCATTTAGCTTTCTTAAATGAATTAAATGGTTTGGGATCTGTGGTGGTGGAGGGGGTTGTTTATATCTTTCTTCTCTTGCTTCTTTTTCTTTTTCTTTCTTGCGATACAAATTCAATAAAAAGATCCGTTTTCCATGGAAAAGGAATGACTACCGGCATTCCTAGCTGTTGCAGTATCTAAATACATTGATTTAGTATGTTCTGAGCTACAAGTTATTTACATGTTTCTATAACCTTAGGTCTGAAAAAACTTTACAGTTGGTAGATGGATATCAATCTCAAGATTTGCACATTGTCTACTTTGACTTCATTAAGGACAGGAAACTAAGGACCTTCTTTCATGCTTATGCAAAACTTACTGTAGATGTTCAGGTGAGGTGCTGTAGATCTCATCAGCACAAGCATTAGGAACATAGATTGCATTCATTAATGAGCTATGCTTCCAGCCATAGAATGTATACACTAGTGCTCCCATTAGCGGGATCAAATCGTCTATTCTATTTAGTTTGGTTCCACTTTTCCAATAAATGGGCTAGAGAGAAATTGGATGGATGAAAGCTCATGGAACAGAGTGGATACAGACTAAATGGAACAGATGATCTGTTTCCCCCATTAGTAGCGACATTGAGACATGAATCCACGTGTACGCCTTGTAGGTATGCAAGTAGTAAAATGATCACATCTTAAGTTTAGGTTTGTGTAAATATGAAATATAAAATAAAAAAGTTTAAATGCGTTGAGAGTAATCATGATATTAATTTCTTTTAATATGCGTAATAAAAATATAATATTTTACAATGATTATTTTTTTTGAGGGATTTTACAATGATTATTAATAATAGATATAATATGAAAAGACAATATTATTACAATAATTCAAATTTGTACTCTTTTACATGCGGATAAAAAAAAAGTAGTTATAATTTCTTTAGTTGTGGAGATACAATAATATCTAGAAGTAAAACAAATAAACAATAACAAAAAGTTACATGTATAATTATAAACAAATTAAAAGTTTATAATTACATCAACTAAGAGTTCCGTACATAATTTATAAACAAATTAAAAGTTTGAAAATGTTATATTATAAACTTAATATACGTATTTTTTTAAAATCATATTAAAAAGAATTATAATAATTTTTAAACTTGTAAAAATAATATTTGAAATAAATTGTACTTAGATATTAACTTTTTACATTTACATTATAATTAATTGTTATAATAAAATTACAAAGGGAATAATTATAACAATATTATCATAGCTACACATTTTTAATAAATATGATAAAATTTAAATATATATATATATATTAAAAATATTTTATATCATTCATTTTATATAAATATTTTTGTATAATTTATAGGTAATTCCATCTTACACTTTATTATAAATTGTTATGCTATAATTTATAATTTAGAAATTAAAAAAAGAACATTTTAAGCTATGTGTACGTGACTTTATTGATGTTTCTTAAAGGGTGTGGTTGCCTTTTGTCGTAATTGTCTTACGTGTTTGCAATGGTGCGTGACAGCGTGGTACAGCTTATTGTAAATCATTTCCTGACATGCATTTGCCTGGAGAATGGCATCTCGCTACTTCTGGTGGAACGCTACAAAGAAGTTCTTCACAATTGGGCTTGTAGGAATTACTGTTCGAGATCGATTTGGAAGCATTGTTCCGGTGCGGGGAAATTCCATGTCTCCCACATTTAACCCCAGAACCAACACTTACGGAGGCTTGTTTAGTGGTAATACTGAGTAAAGACCAAGTGGTATTTCTCAATGGTGGACTTTGATCATTTGATTGTCATTTTGGCTGCAGATGACTATGTTTTGGTGGAGAAGTTTTGCCTTGAGAAATACAAGTTCTCACATGGTGATGTCGTAGTTTTTTGGTAGGTTTTGCTTTTGATTATCTTATCCCTGTTCGTACAAGTATATATATGTCTTATTGTTGGTTGATTCTGAAATAATTCCAGAAGGGTTGGAAATTTGAAGATCCTATCTGCCCGCCTTAATGTCATTATGCAATGTCATGATTGAGTTGGAAATTTGAAGATCCTATCTGCCCACTTTAATGTCATAATGCAATGTCATGAGTGTATATTACTGCAGGATTCTTGTTGTGCTTGTATCTGATGTTGCTTTGGTTGCATGCTTTTGTAGGTCCCCGAGTAATCACAAGGAAAAATATATTAAGAGAATTATCGGCTTACCTGGCGACTGGGTTGCAACTCCTTATTCATCTGATGTGATTAAGGTCCCAATAGGGCATTGCTGGGTTGAGGGAGATAATCCAAGTTCTAGCATGGATTCTAGGTCTTTTGGTCCGGTAAGTTACTGCAATAGTTCCTCTTTGTAGGATTTGCTTTGAACGCAATGATGCTATAACATTTGTCATAAAATAAAAGTTTCCAGTTTTCCTCAACATACATAGTTGAAGGGTGGCTGGTATGTTTGTTCTGGTGCTCAATAGTCCCCGGAACATCCATGTCCGTTTTCCTTGTTGATATTTCTTACTCTCTGTCTAACTCGAAGGAGCTATTTGCTGCAGATTCCTTTGGGTTTAATCAATGGAAGGGTAACCCACATTGTCTGGCCTCCTCAAAGAATTGGTGAGATTGAAAGAAGAGTATCTGGAGACAGAATTTCTTCGCTATAGTTGAACTTTGAATCTCCTGGGAATATCATGTTTCTCTGGAGTCACTTTGTCATCATTCATTTACGGGATGCAACTATTTTGCCCCTCAAAAGGCCAAACCTGTGATAAAAACAATTTTTTGGATGATTTTTTGCAGCTGTATTGTTGTGCTTCTACATATTAGCTTAGCCTTAATGAATAACAGAATTTGAAAAGCATTGGACAAGCTTACTAAATTAAATGTGGATTCTGCCATTGCAAATCTCAGCGTGATTTGATCTTACTCTAAGTTTTACTGTTTTTTTTAATGAAATAGAAAGAAAACACGAGACATATTACATGATTAGTCTAGAGAAATAAATTCTCGACATATCCTTTAAAAAGATTGAGAGGTACCTTATAGTTGTAGTATCAAAAATAATGATCCTTAACTTAAAATGATCTGCAAAGTTAGCGAACTAGTCAGCACACCAATTGCCTTTTTTGTAAATGTGATGAGATAAAACTATCCAGTTTTGAGTAAAGGTGAAAATTTTAAACCGGTTAATTTTTTAGTTTAATTTATTTTAATAATTTTTGTTATTAAAAATTAATTAATTTATTAATTAATCTACTAAAATTTTCAAAATTAAAATTTATAAAATAAATTAATTTTAAATTTTTATTAATTTTTAAATTATATTTAATATTTAACTAATTTTGTATCGATATAATTTTCCAAACCAAAACAAGAAGAGCTAATGGTTTCCGTTTCCACTCTCCAACACGAACTCTTCGTAACTAACCACGTTCACTGGAGTAAATGAATAGAGAATGTAATAATGAACATTTATTTATTTAAACTCCATGAAAAATATACACTTCACCGCGGATCGAGTTTGCTTATAAGACCATAGTTCTATCTATTCCGGTATCTTTGGAAGAACCCTGGTGGTACGGTCTCTCTCTTGTTTATTCATTATTGTCACTTTCTGTTATAACGCATATATCTGCATTATCTAACAGTTTCATTTGGTGTTGGATTCTTAAAGTTTCAATCTTTTTGATCTTTGATTCTTAAACTTGGATTATGATTTCTGGGTTTTCTTTGGTATGTATGGATTCAAAGGTTTTCGTTGGTTTTGAAGAGAAAAAGAGATAAAAAAGAAGTTTTTTTTTTGGGTAAACGGCTATTGTCTCCTGGTTGTTGGCGAAGGATTGGAAGATATGGGGAGGCTTTTCTTGGCCAGTCTTGATGGGGAATACATTTATAGCTGCAAGCACTGCAAAACCGATCTTGCACTCTCTGAAGATATCATTTCTAAGGTTTTGTTTCATTTCTTGTTTGCTGTATATCTCCGTTTTTGTTTGTTAAGTTCAATCACCATTTCAGGTTTGATTTTGGCTTGTATGCCATGTTCTTTGAAAAAGTTGAAAGCTTTGATAAGGAATCAGCCACACAACTGATGGTGGGGTGGACCTATTGTCCATTTCTTCTTTGCTGATCAATCTGGGGATAAAAGTAATGAGCATGGAAGTTAACTTTTAATAATCTAAATGTTTCGAATCTGATTTTCATGATCTTATATTACATTTAATTTACTAACCATGTGAATGTAAGGATTAGCTGTAAATTACCAAAAATTTCTGATCTTTGGTTTTGTTTTTATTTCAGTCTTTCCAATCCAGGAATGGAGAGGCCTATCTTTTTGACAATGTGTAAGTTTTATTGGATTTTGGTATTCATCACTAATTCGATACATCTTATAGGAACTTTATGCCTATTTTACTTTACTATAATCTGTCGTTTCAGTTTTCTTATCTGTTTTTGTAGGCCTGATGTGCATAATTTAAGATTATCTTCTATAGATTGTGCTTGTGTTGTGCATAGAAGGCAAATTTCTTGTTTTGCTATTGCATAAAAACAGGCAATTTGATGTGGAAAACCTGTAGAATCTCAAAATCCCAGGCTCTTGTAAAACTTTATAGTAGTTCTTAGCTTATTCTGACAAGCATTTTGTTGTTGATTAATAACTTAAGAAGAGAAAACAAGATATGAATTCATTTTCGGTCGGGAACATACTCGTATAGTAATGACTATAGTCATTGCTATTGCCAATTCACTATATCTAAACTCGATGCTTGATCATATGTGTATCCTATATCAGAAGCACTACTAATTTATGGCAGTGTATCATATGCATATTCTATATAGTAATGACTTTATAGTCATTGCATTGCCAATGTGCTATATCTAAACTCGTTGCTTGATCATATGAGTATTCTATATCAGAAGCAGTTCTAGTTGATGGCGGCATACCTGACATTAACTTCATGAATGCTCATAGCGTGAATGTCATAGTCGGGGAGAAAGAAGAGCGGTTGATGATGACAGGAATGCACGTCGTTGTGGACATATTCTGTGTTAAGTGTTGCTCAATCTTGGGATGGAAATATGTGAGATCCGTCTTTTCTGTTCATAAACAGCTGATCAACAGATAGCTGCATAATGTAGAATTGCTTCTTTGTGTTGTCTAATTTAGTTTTGCTGTTGCGTGTTCCAGGAATATGCTAAGGAGAGTAGCCAAAAGTACAAGGAAGGAAAGTTTATCCTTGAAAGGTTCCTCTTATTCTGATTGTTTTTTCAGATCTATGCAATTGTTATGAGTCTGACTTCAAGTTTTGAGCAGGTTTATGGTGTTGGGTCCTGATGATATTGATGATGAGGATTTTGGAGAAAGTGATATTGGGGATGAGTGATCGGTTATATGATCCGCAATACATCTTTTCCAACTGTAATCCAGTGAATTCCTTATTCAAAGCAGCAATTCTGCATTTGACATTTGACTGATTCATCTGAACAGAGTAAAACCTCTGTTTTGTTTGCATTTTGGAACTGATGTTTGAGGTGAAAGCCTGTGTGGAAACATCTCTCTCTTATGTAGGATGAATTGTTGATTAATTTTCTTGTATAAACATCTATTTTCTCAGTAACCAAACAGAGATAAGCATAGGCCTTATCAGAATAAGTTATTGGCATCTTCTGTAAGTTGGCAGGATAAGAACTAATTTTTCAATCAACCTTTTTCTTAGCTCAAATTTGGTTTGATTATAATTAAAATAATGTCATTTTGATATTGTTATTGCAAATATATTAGAAGTATTAATCTAACTATTAAACCACTTTGTTTTTAAAACATTGGCAAAAATATTTCTTACAAAAAAATTACCAAGATAACAAAACAAATTTCCTTAAAAAGGGTTTGGCTAATTTATAAACATCAAAAACTTTTTATTATTATCACCATCATTACTATTATTATATCTTATATGTTTTTTTATTAAAGTTATAAACTTAATTTTTGTAAAATTAAATATCTAAAATTTAAATTTTTATAAGAATATTCAACAAAACATTAAGATAAATAATATTTATACCTTTATATTTTTTTTAAAGTCATGTCCTTATAGGCCATTTTATACATAAACAGCTAATACTAAACAGCTAATTTTACTAAACATCTCTAACAAACAGCAAATGCAATCCGTTGGTCAAATCAGCTATCAGCTAACAGCTAATACAATCAGCTGATTGCTAAACAGGGTCGAAATAAAAAAGTCCCTAATAAATTGATAATATATTTAAGTTTATATGTTTATATAATTGATTACTATTATTATTATTATTTTATTATTACGACGTGTTTAATATATTCATACGTATTTTTATAATAAAGAAAAATCATTTATATAGTCATTAAATTAACTTAACTTATTTGATTTAGTCATATTATCACTAAATTTAAGTAAACTCTACAAGAACACAAATCCAACAATTATTACATTATTTGTAGCAAAGTATAATGAAAATTACAATTATAAAAATTAAATTACTTATTAATATTAAATAATAAGTAATCTAAAAATAAAAAAGAACATACAAAAATAAATACAAAATCATTTAATATAAATGTTATGATTTAAAATGCTAATATAATGTCCACGTTAATAACAAATTACAAATTAATTATAACATATGCAAATATTTAAAAAGCTAAAAATACATTACAAATTAGACAAAATTGTGAAATTTTTTGCTGCTAATTTTTGAGTTGGGATACCTTAAATACATATATTGATGAAAATAAAGAAGTTAGAAGGTAAAAATATAACCTAAATACTTCAAAACTATTTATAATTAACAAGTTAACGTTAACTCTCAAGGTAAAAATATAACCTAAATACTTCAAAACTATTTATAATTAATAAGTTAACGTTAACTTTCAATACTTCAAAACTATTTATAATTAACAAGTTAACAAGTTAACTTTCAATACTTCAAAACTATTTATAATTAACAAGTTAACGTTAACTTGATAAATATGGAAGTTGCTACGTCTATCTCCTTTTTCAATGCTAATAACGTTGTAAAATGGAAACCTTTATTACTCACCAATGTTCTCTACGTTGTAAAATGGAAGCCTTTATTACTCACTAACGTGTTCTCTACATTATATAATGGAAGCCTTTATTACCATTCAATGCTTAAGCTAAATATAAGGGCCCCTATTTATGGTGGGCCCTGGGCAGGCGCCCTGCCTGCCCCTGCCCAGGGTTGGCTCTGATCATACTACAACCATATGTCTTCTCCATTCCCTACCTTATACTTCATACAAGGATAAATCTACTCCCTAAGCTTCAACATGCTCTTAAAAATTCATAAATATTTACGGTTCTATTAGGACTGCCAAAAATTTTGAGATTTAAGATGATAAGTTTGCACCCATTTCACCCACAAAGCTTCCTTATCTACAAATAATTTCCAAATCCTCTTTAATAGCAAAAATCGTTGCATTTGAGTAATCGAAATATCCCTAATCCCCCATGCTTCTTTGGAAGAATAATTTCACTCCACTTCACTTTAGCCCCTTTGCTATTTTCTGTTTTACCGAACCATAGGAAAGATTTTAGTAACCTCTCCATTTCTTTGATCACTCTTTTTAGGATTACCATATGAGCTACCCAGTGGACATGCATACTATTCAAAACAGAAGTAATAAGGGTGACTTTAATTGCTAATGACAAGAATCTATTCTGCCAAGCAAGGATTCTAGATTTCAATTTTTCTAATAAAGGAATTAAATCTGAATACTTAGGCTTAACTGAAGTAATAGGAATCCCCAAATAGCGAAAAGGAGTTTCCTGTAGTGCAAACCCCACCATATTGCTTATCCATTCAAGATTCCTAACATCAAATGACACATACATGCCACTCTTCTGCTCATTTATCTTCATCCCCGACCAACCAGAAAATGTGTATACTATGTTCATCATCATCATAATAACTTGAGGTTCAGCCTTGCAAAATAGAATAACATCATCAGCGTAGAGCAAGCGTGACATTTTCAGATCCCTACAATTAAAATGGCATTGAAACAAACCATTGCTATCCACAAGTTTAGAAAAAAGTCTTGAAAATCCCTCCATAACTAGATTGAATAGGTAAGAGGAAGGTGGATCCCCTTGCCTAATCCCTCTAGTATTAAAAAAAGGTCTCGTAAGAGTCCCATTCACTAACACACTCATCGACGTAGTTTGTATACATTGCTAAATCCAATGACAAAATCTATTAGGTAAGCTGATGGCTTCTAAACAAGCTTTCAAATATTCCTAACTAATGGTATCATAAGCTTCATATAAGTCAAGCTTCAATGGCAGAAAATTTCCAGTATGATACTCCCCCAATAACTCTTGAAGAATCAGTTTATTGTCACCGATGCTTCTCAATGGCAGAAAAACACCTTGTGCCAAATTGACCACCTCTGACAACACTACTTTCAATCTATCTGCCAATAATGTTGCGATAATTTTATAGACAGTTGAACAATAAGAAATTGGGCGATAGTCCGTAATCATCGCGGGCATGTTCGTCTTAGGAACTAGACAAATGAAGGTATGGTTGATCTCCTTTAGCAATGAGTTAGAAGAAAAGAACTCCAGCACCACATCAGTTAAGAGAGGGCCCGTGATATCCCAAGTTTGTTAAAAAAACCAGAAGAATACCCATCCAGACCAGGCACTTTCAAACTATTTAGTTATTTTTAGTATTATTTGTTTAATGATTATCAATAAAAAAGAGCAAATAGTTGGATCATAACAGTTCTTTATTTTAAGGACTTCATAACAAATAAAAGGGTAAATTAGTTATCTTAATTATATAATAAAATTTAAAGATTAAATAAATTATATATTAGAAAAATAATTTCCTCATTATAATATTTGCAATTCACAATTTATCTTTTACTTTAATTGTAAAATTCACAACTTAAATCATATAATAATTGTAATATTCACAATTTAGGGGCTATTTGTTTTCATTTTTTAAGGTTTTTTGTTGTGGTTTTTGTAAATTAAGAAACGACTCTTAAAATCGTGTTTGGTTAAACATGTTTGTATATTTCATTTTTAAAAATAAAAAACGACAACTATTTTACGAAAACGTAAAAATAACGTTTTCGTGATTTCTGAAAATAGGTTTTTATAAACGTTCTTTTTCACAAAAACAAATCACATTCAGGTTTTTCTCTCCTCTGCGCCGACTTTGTCTTCTATGTCTTCACCGGTGTTGCAATATCTCCAGGTTTGTTTTCATATCTATTTATTCCTTCCGCGATTTCTCTTGTCTCTCTTGTCCATAACATCAGACCCATAACAAAATAGACAAACTAGGCGTGACGAAGGAGAGATATGAAAACCGTGAAAAGAAAAAGAGATATGAAAAAAATAACTGTATTATAGATGTAGTCGTACTTACTAAAACCAACATGTAGAACTTCTGCTTTGAGCATAAGCTTCTGCAATTTTTTTTATGATAAAGAAGATGATACACTCTCGTTCTTCCTCTGAACAACAATTTTTCTAACTAGAATGAGTTTTTGTGCGACGTGTTTCAACTCTTCAGTTTTTGCTTCACCTCCTCTGCTAAACATAACGACAACTTCATCTGATTCTTTATAAAGAACTAACACAAAACCGTGAACAGCTATGAAATAACGTTATTAACACCGAAGACTATAGCTTTTTTTCTTGATCCTCACGTTATTTTAAATTCAAGACAACTATAGCTATTTTCTTCTTCCTCACGTCTTTGCAGTTGTTGTATTCTTGGACTTCACGTTATTCTTTCTCTTTGTCCTCACGTCTTTGTAGCTATTTTCTTCTCATCCTCACATCTTTAGCATAGGGCCCATAGAGTGGAGTAGGTGAAGCCTATTCTTGTCTTCAAATTATTTAATGCAGTAGAGGCTTTATCCCTTACAAAAGTGAATTCACATCATTTAATGTGGTAGAGGCTTTATCAAAAGTGAAGCCTAGTCTTCACATCATTTATTGTGAAGCCTATTCTTGTCTTTACGTAATAGCTTATTGTTCCTTATAAGCGTGGAGAACTGAAACATTAAATGCATTTGTATGTGAGTTCTTCGCGTCATTTATTGTGAAGCCTATTCTTGTCTTCACGTAAGAGCTTATTGTTTCTTATAACTGTGGAGAACTGAAACATTAAATGCATTTGTATGTTAGTTGAATTTGATATATATGTAGCCATACTTACGTTAAATGCATTTGCTTGTGAATCCTGTTAAAGTGGCAGCCGAAATGAAGGAATGTGTAAATGATTTACTGTAGTGGTTTTGCTACTAGGTTTTCACATATAACGAAAATTTAATTTGTGTACATGTTTAGACACTAAATATTTTTTAGAAATTATTATGGTTGTCGCATGTTTATTTTAAACTATATTTAGCATTTAATACTTTGTAAAAATTGATGTGATTGATATCACTTATATGTTATTACATTTAGTGATGGAAGGCTCGAACAATATGAATGATTACAATGATTGTATGGAAGTAAATGAAAAAGATGGGGTATGGAATGATGCCATAGAAATGTATTTAATCTCCTTGGTGGTTGAAGAAGTGAAGAAAGGAAATCGAAGGACTACTACCTTTTCCAAATATGGTTGGAAGAATATTAAGGCAGGGTTTCAAACAAAATTCAATAAGGAATATACTGATATTCAATTGAAGAATAAGTATAATGGATTAAGGGCCAGATTGAAGAATTTCAAGAACTTACTCAAAGAAACAGGAATAGGTTACAACTCTTTTACTGGTGAAGTTAATGCTACAAATGAATGTTGGGAAAATCTATTTAAGGTAAAATATGTCTTTTGTTTTATTAATATATCATATTATATAATATTCATTCTCATATATCTTTTTCGATATTATAAGTGTATAAAATGACTCACATATTCAAGAAAAAAGGATGTAAGCAATTTTTAGACTTGTGTCATATTTTGGAGATACTATTGCAACTGGTATGCATGCACATCCATAAACTAAATCTCTATCGAATAGTACAGAAGAGGAACATGGAAATGATATTGATGAAGATTACTTGTATAGTGGAAAAGAAGATCAAGATAAAAGTTCTCCATCTAAAAGAAAGAAGTCTCCTAAGAACAAGAAGGCAAAGAAGACACATTCTAATATTGTAGAAGAAGGCTTACTTATACTTAGTGAACAATCAAGAAGGAAGAATGATTTACTTGAGAAAAAACTAAGTGAAACATCATCCATTGTAGACAATAGATCTCAAGAGTCTAATATAATGATAGAATGTCTAAATTCTTTACATAAATTAGATGTTGACAATGTGTAATATGGAAAAACTGTGAAGGCTTTATATGATTCTCCACTTTATAGGGATATTTTTTTAAAGATGACACAAACAAGGAAGCTAGATTGGATTATGTCGCTTTAGTTATATTTTCATGTTATTGCATATAAAATTCTTATTGATTTAACACTTTTATATTAAGCACTATTTCATATTTTGAAAATCTTAACTTTCTGCTTTGTATGAATAATTGGCTTAATTTTAAGTTTATATTTTGTATGAATATTTTTTCTATATTTGATTAAACATGCTTGATTGAATATTTTATTAATTATTTAATGTTGACATTGTAGATACATGGATTTCTTATCAAATTTTGAATCAAATTATGATGATGAACTGAAGAAGGTAATCATTATTTATGTAGCTGGGGGAGAGAACAACTATTTTCACTTACAAAAGCAACCATGTAGAACTTCTGCTATACCAGGTTATGATTGGATATTAGAACTTTTGAATGGGAATCATACAAGGATTTATGAAAACTTAAGAATGAGAAAGATAATCCTCTTGAGCTTCTGCGATGAGTTGAAGAGTTTAGGAGGCTTAAAGGCAACGAATCATTTGACTGTGGAAGAATAAGTAGCAATTTTCTTGATGACTATAGGCCATAGTGAGACAACTAGAGTCAATGCAGAACACTTTCAACATTCGACCTGCATAATTTCGAAGTACTTTCGAAAAATATTATATGCAATTAATCGTCTTGCAAAAAAAAATCATTACTCTTCCATCTTTTACTAATACACCTCCTGAGATTCAACATAATTCAAAATTCTTTCCATATTTTAAGATACATTCATATATTTAATTACTATTTTAATTATGTTCTTATGTCTAAAAATTATTTTGATATATTTTTAATTTTTAGGACTGTATAGGAGTAATAGATGGTACACATATTAATGCACATGTTCCGACTGATGAACAAATACCATAAAGGGGCAAAAGAATTAATCCATCCCAAAATATTATATGTTGTCGCTCATTTGACATGTGCTTTATATATGTAAGGGTTGGATAGGAAGGTACTGCAAATGACTCTCGAGTTCTTTTGGAAACAGTGACAAATCCAGCGAATCAATTTCCTATGCCTCCAC
>JANVCL010000174.1:67994-78842 GCA_026546855.1 Erythroxylum incrassatum | reverse complement strand
GCAATTTGCAGTATCAATTGTCCTAAGAAAAATTAAGATGCAATTAATATCAATTCACAACAATTTTACTAACAAATCGCAATTCATATGAGCTCAATATAGGGAACCAATTTAAGCACAAAAAGCATCAATTAGGGGTCAAGAAGTACTCTAATAGTTATGAAAATGCAGCCAATTAGTAATGTAAACTCGGGTTCAATCACTCTCACCAAGGGAGCACAGATGAATCTTATGTCCCACAAGATACGGGGACACATTCTGTTCCTGATTCTGACGCACCTAATGTTCAACATGAAGTGCCACCGCCTCCTCCTTCTATGCCTTAAGTAAACCCTCTAGATCCACGGTTCTTTCAAGCCTTTGCCCAGGCTTTCTCTTATGCCATGGGCCAAAGGTCATAAGTTCCAATGCAAGCTCCAGTGGACAAGATGGACAATATGATGAGCTTCGTAAGTATGGGGCTGTGGATTTCATTGGGACTACCAATCCTGAAGAGGTTGAAGCCTGGTCGAAGAGGACAGAGAGAGTCCTCCTTCAGATAAAGTGCACCGATGAGGAGAAATTAGATTATGCAGTTAGCTTGCTATAGGGGACGCACTTCGTTGGTGGGAATCAGTGCCCCATAGTTAGGTTATACTTTTGGTATTGTCATGAAGAGACTTTTTGGAAGTTTTCAGGAAGAAGTACCTTTAGAGAGTTTATGACTAATAAAAGGCCAGGGAGTTCCTAAATCTCACACAAAGGGACATGACTGTGAGTGAGTATGAGCTGAATTTCACCCAGCTTTCACGGTATGTGGCCAACATTGTTACGAATGGGGAGGACAAGTACCACAAGCTTGACGGAGAGCTACATTTGGGGACTAAGGAGAAAGTTCTAATCGACAACTTTTGTGACTACTAGCAGTTGGTAGATGCTACACTCTAGGCTGAGAAACTGGAAAATATATAAAATGATGTGAATAAAAAGAGGAAAAATTGAGAATAGTCTTCTAAGAAAGGAATGAGTGCTTCAATGCCTGAGAAGAGTACAAGGAGTTTCCATATACAGAGTGAAGTGAGAAGTAGTGGCTCTGCTAAGAGAAAGCAAGCAAAGGTAGTTTCAGTGCAAGCCTCAACTGCAGAGGGCAATAGAGAGATGGAGAGGAGCAAGTACACGAACCCCCAATGTGAGTATTGTGGGAAGTTTCACAGAGGAGAGTTCTTCAAGTTACTTAAAGCATGTTTTCGATGCAGGGAGAAGGGACTCATGATCAGAGACTGTCCCTAGGTTTCGAGGCAAGAGGGATCTTAGTTGTAAGCCTCGAAGAGAGTTGAAACATTAGGAACTAGGCCAGCCACTAAGGTGGGAAGTTTCGGAGCAGCAAGGAAGGTTATTCCTTTAGGAGGGTCAAGGGTATTCACCATGACTAGAGCTGAAGCTGCAGCCAAACCTGAAGTTGTTACGAGCATGACATAATTATTTAATTCAAAAGTGTATTTATTGATTGATTCTGGCTCCACACATTCTTTTTTTTTTGCAAGTATGACATTACATGGTGTGAATTTGGTGTCATTGGATAGTCCATTGATTGTTAGTACTCCTCAGGGAGGAATGTGATAATCAGTCAAGTATATAGAGATTGTGAGCTCCTTATTGATGGTGCTAGAATGGTAGTGGATTTACTGCCTCTAGACTTAAAGGGGCTAGATGTTATACTCAGGATGGATACTATAGAGAAATATCATGCAAAGTTAGATTATGGCCTTAAAAAGGTAGAATTTGATCGTGGCAATGGTGAGAAGGTGATTTCAGAGGAGACAAGGGAACACCTTCACCAAGAATTGTTTCAGCTTTGTTAGCTAACAGGATAATGAGAAAAAGGTGTGAGGCCTTCTTGGCACACGTTATGGACACCGATGTGAATGAAGGGATGTTAGAAGATTTTCCAATTGTGAGGAAATTTCCAGACGTGTATCTAGAAGATTTACCTGGTTTGCCGTTAGTGAGGGAAATTGAGTTTGACCGCACCTATTTCCATACCACTAAATAGAATGGCTTTAGTTGAGCCGAAGGAGCTTAAGGAACAATTGGAAGAACTATTAGAGAAGTGGTACATAAGGCTGAGTTCTCACCATAAGGAGCACTGGTTCTGTTTGTTAAAAAGAAGGATGGAATATGACGGATGTGTATTGACTACCGGAGACTCATCAAGGTGACTATTAAGAACAAGTATCCTCTGCCACTAATCGATGATCTATTTGACAAGCTGCAGGGAGCAAAGGTCTTTTCCAAAATTGATCTCAGGTCAGGCTATCATCAGCTCATGATCAAAGAGTCTGATGTAAACAAGACAGCCTTCAATACATGTTATGGGCATTATGAGTTCCTAGTCATGCCATTTAGATTGACTAATACTCCAGTTGCATTCATGGATCTCATGAATAGGTTCTTCAGGGAGTATTTTGATCAGTTTGTCATAGTATTTATAAATGACATTCTGGTCTATTCCAAGAGTGAAGGAGAACATGAGGAGCATCTCAGGATAGTGTTGCAAACACTAAGGGAGAAGGAGTTTTACGCCAAATTCAGCAAATGCAAATTTTGGCTTCCCAATGTGGTATTCCCTGGACATGCAATTTCAAAGGATGGGGTACATGTTGATTCTAGGAAAATTGAAGCAGTGGTGAAGTGGCATGCACTAAAGAAAGTAGTAGAGGTGAGAAGTTTTCTAGGTCTAGCAGGATATTATAGGAGGTTTGTTGAAGGGTTCTCTATGATAGCTGCTCCAATGACGAAGTTATTAAGGAAAAATCAGAAGTTTATCTGGAGTGATGAATGTCAGCAGAGCTTTGAGAAGCTTAAGCGAAGATTGACAAGTGTTCCAATCCTGGGTTTGGGTTGCGTGTTGATGTAAGGTGACAGGGTGATAGCTTATGCTTCATGGCAACTAAAGCCTCATTAGTTGAATTACCGACTCATGATCAAGAATTAACAGCAGTAATCTTTGCCTTGAAAATTTGGAGACAATATCTGTATGGGGTTCAGACGAGGATTTTTACAAATCATAAAAGTCTCAAGTACTTACTGAGCCAGAAAGAGTTGAACTTGAGACAGAGAAGGTGGTTAGAGTTGCTCAAGGATTATGACTTGTTGATTGAATACCATCCAGAAAAGGCAAATGTAGTGGTGGATGCCTTGAGTAGGAAATCCTCCATGGCCCATGTTCAGACAATTTATCTATCATTGTTGAAAGACATGGATAAGCTTAAAATAAGCTTGAAACAAGAGGAGCCTGATTGTATTATTGCTAATTTTATAGTGAGACCAATACTCAGGGAGAAAGTTAGGGAGTTACAAGCACAATATGCAGAATTGAGCAAGCTCCAAGAAGAAATTCAGAATGGCAAGAAATTTGAAGTGGTAGTGAGGGATGTTGGACTTATGGTTATAGAAAAAAGACTCTGTATTCCAAATGTTTAGGAGGTGAAGGATGGAATACTCAACAAGGCATACAATACACCTTATGCCATGCACCCAGGTAACACCAGGATGTACAGAGATTTGAGAGAGCATTTCTGGTGGAAAGGCATGAAGAGGATGTAGCAGAATATGCAAGCAAGTGTCTAGTGTGTCAACAAGTCAAGGCTAAACACCAGGCACCTTCAGGCAAGTTAAAGCCATTGTCCATTCTTGAGTGGAAGTGGCAAAGGGTAACTATGGATTTTCTGATAGGTTTGCCCAAGACTAGTAGGAAGCATGATGCTATATAGGTTATTCTTGATTGTTTGAAGAAGTCAGAACATTTTCTAGCAATTAAACAGACTGATTCTCTGCATTTGCTAGCAAAGAAGTACATTGATGAGATAGTGAGATTAAATGGGATTCTAGACTCTAAAGTTTCTGACAGAGATCCTCGATTTATTTCGAGATTTCAGGAAAGTATGCAAGAAGCTCTAAGGGCCATGTTAAATTTTAGCATTACTTTTCATCCTCAAATAGATGTTCAATCTGAGAGGATCATTTGAACCCCTGAGGGAATGCTCAGGGCATGTGTGATGGAATTCAAAGGAGCTTGGGACGAGCATTTGTCATTGGTCGAATTTGCTTACAATAATTTATACCACTAGAGCATTCAGATGGCTCCTTATGAAGCACTGTAAGGAAGAGAATGTAGAACTTCTATATGTTAGGATGAAGAAGGAGAAAGGAAACTAATCAGACCAGAGTTACTCCAGATGACAGTTGACAAGGTCAATCTAGTTAAGTAGAGGCCTAAAGCAGCTCAAGATAGAATGAAAAGCTTTACTGATGCGTATCAAAAGGAAATGGAGTATGAAGTTGGTGAAAAAGTCTTTATTAAGACATCTCCTTGGAAAGGATTCATGAGGTTTGGTAAGAAGGCCAAGTTGAGGCCAAGATATGTGGGTCCCTATGAAATTCTTGAGAGGATTGGACAGCTAGCCTATAGGGTCGCACTGCCACCAGAATTGTCATAAATATATGATGTCTTTCATGTTTCCATGTTGAGGAGGTATAGATCAGATCCCTATCACATCATTCAGACCGCTGAGGTTCAGTTGAGAGATGATTTGACTTATGAGGAGACTCTAGTGGAGATTTTGGATGCTAAGGAAAAGGTCCTCAGGAACAAGATTGTTCAACTAGTTAAAGTCCTGTGGGATAACCATTATATAGAAGAGGCCACGTGGGAACCTTTGGAAGCAATAAAGATGAAGTATCTACATCTCTTCAATGACTCAGATAAAATTTTAAGGACAAAATTCTGTTAAGAGGGGGAGAAATGTTGGCCCCCAAATTTTGTTATTTATTTATTAAGCTTGATTTAAATTAATTATGAGGCCTTTATGGATTGATTATTTTTGGAGTTAATTAGTATGTCAATGTTACTAGTATTTTATTATATGGGTTAATTGAATTAAGGTAGTAAGATTGTATAAGGGCATTCTTGGTAGTTCACTTAAGGATAAAAACCATAAGGTATATAAAGAAGGGTAAATGAACATTTTACAATCATTAAGGGTAAAAAGGGAAGAAGAATTATTGTCTTGCAATTGAAAAAGAGAGAAAACGTGAGTGAGGGAAAGAAGAGAGAAAAGTATGAAGAGAAGAAAAGAAGGAGAGACAAGAAGAGAAAACATGTTAGGGTTCATCTTTTCTAAGCTTTTTAAAGAGATTTTGAGCTTGTTTAAGAAAAGAAAAGGAAAGAGCAAGAGAAGAGCTTTCTTTAGAGCTAAGAAACTCATTACTTGGTGACGATTCAAGGTAAGCCCATTTATAATCTTTTGGATTTTTGGAAGGGTTTTAGTTCATGAAGCTTAAGAAATGCATAAGTTTAAGCTTTCTAAAATCAATTTTAGCGAATGTGCTTTATAGGTCTCCAATTTGTAATCCTATTGAATGGGAAATTTTGCCATTGAAGAAGGAAATCAAGAAAGGAAAGAGGAGTAAGAGGAGAGGCATCTTTAAGCAAGTATTAAGCAAGATATTCAAGGTGGGTTACATGTTTATAATTGAATAAATAAACCATTAATGTTTCTTTCAAATAATGGAAATAAATGACTTCAACTACTTTATAAATGCACAATTATTGCTCTTTAAATTCTTTGAAAAAGTGTTACGTGTTTATGGTGGAATTTATGAGCCATGAACATTTTTCAAATCAAGAAAGTTAAATGTTTTCAATTGTGTTAAAAATGTTGCATTTATTGCTTCTTGAATGAGTTGAGAAATTGCTATATGTTTGGTATATGAATTGTGTTGATGATTTATGGAAAGAATATGAAAATGATTTTTGAAAAGATATTATGTTTATGAAATCATGTTTCGGAAATTTGTCATTTTTGGCAACATGTTTACAAATTGTGAAATGCACGATTATGTGGGATTGTGGTGGTCCATTCTGCTATGTCAAGTGCACTTTGACTCTATTAAAGGCTTCTTCCACCTGCCCGCTAGTGGCTTGGAGCTCCTTTATGGACTCCCTCATGTTTACAACTATGCAAAACCATTATGTAAGATTGCGATAGTACGTTCTATTTATGACTACGCAAAACCATTATGTGAGATTGCGATAGTACGTTCTATTTATGACTGCATAAGACCATTATGTGGGAATGTGTTAGTATGTTCTGTATATAGACCTACCTAAACCATTCTGAATTGCTTATGTGTTTATGATTGGATGACAATTTCATGCATATGTGACTTATGTGTTTATGATATATGTTGACAAGTTGAGAATTTGAGAAATATGTGTTTTATGGGTTTGATGCAAAATTTTTATGACATTGAGCATTTTCAATGGCTTTGTTTGTTCTTCATTATAAACTTGTTACCCACGAGATTTTAATGTCACCTTCATTCCTTCTCATCTCCAGGTGATGAGCAAGAGATCAAGTGAAAGAGAGTCAAGGCATCACTCCGATTATGCATATTTTTGTATTTTGAGCTAGATTTTGTAAACAAAAGGCTTTAGTCGCATTTCAAGTATTACTAGTTCAAGTATCTTTTGTATTTTGGGATTTTGAGACATTGTTGTATTGTGGCTTGAAATGCCCATTAAAGCTTTGTAAAACTCTTATCTTTTGATGTTTATAAAATATATTTTGTTTGGCTCATGACTTTCCAAGTTTGTACATTGCATTTTCAAGTTCTTTATAGGGGAAAAATGTGCCTTATGACTTTAGAGGAAAACCTATATTAATTTAGGCTGAATTAGACAAAGGTCTCTTCTTGGAAGTTTTAGCTTATCTTTCTAGCTTTCTAACTATATAAAGTATAAAATTTTTAAATATCGGAGTTGAGAGATATCATCATTATAAGTTAGTGATGTTGCATAGGATTTATATACAGGAGAGCTTCGGTCGTGCTTGCACCATCATTCCTCACGATCGCACCATTATTCCTTACGATCACACCATTGTTCCTCATGATCGCACCATTATTCCTCACGATCGTACCAAATACCTTTTTCCTTGTTTCTTTCATCAATTTTCACGATCGTGCACCCAAAGGTTTTTTTCCAAATCTGAACATGTTTCATTCTTTTGGCCATAACTTCATCATCTGACCTCCAAATGAAGCCTTTGGTGTTGATTTGGAAAAGATTAAGAAATGAGGGAATCGTTTGGATGAGCATGACTTAGTTATGAACATACTTTGGATTTTTAATCATATCTTGATCTATAGAGCTTCGAATGAGGTGGTTCTTGTTTCAAAATAAACTAGAGACATATAGCTACAATTATTCTGAAGAAGTCATTTTGTGATTTTGATGACTGACTGGTGCGAGCACACCACCCTTGTGGGATGCGTGTCTAGATGTCACGTAGGAAGTCGGGCATGTGTCTTGTGAGGGTGAGGTGCCCACACCCATGGTCGTGAGATGAATGCCACGACCGTGAAATACTCATTTTTCCTGCAATTTTCTAGATTCAAACACCTTCATTACAATTTCAAAACACCTTCATAATAATTCCTGAATTATGCCTCAATTATACCTTAATTATATGTCAATTTCCTTGCCAATCTCATCTCCAATTCTAACTCAAAATCATTCATTTGGCATCTCATAACTGTTGTCTTTCAGGCATCAAAATCAAAACAAAAACTATCATTCATTTGATCATACACGTAGTCCTAGTTCTTTCCATTTCAAGATCACTATATTAACTCCTTTCATTAACATAAATTCACCTTCATTATACTTCAAATCCCAAGACAATTCAAGTATCAATTTCTAGTGCAATTCATCATCAACATCATATACAATCCATACCAATTCATTCATTCTAGGATTTCTATTATAACATGCCATAAGAGCAACACTTTACTTACTTATTTGGTTTCCAAGTACAGCTTAATTCAACAAGTCTATCTAGCTCACCATGCATGCAAGATCATCCAAATGCAAGATGAAAGTTGGATATTTTTAGCAAAGGTAAAATGATGACAGCAGATTTTAGCTATCTTTGAGCATATTTTCTTGTATGGATCTTGTAGTGAGTATGTACGAAATTGAAGCAAGATACAAAAGTTGGGAGGGTTTTAGTGGCGAGAAGCAAGAAAGAAGAGAAGAATGAACAAACTAAAATTACCCCTACCTAGTATGACTTTTCAAATGCTAGGTGTCACCAAATTAAGTTGACATATATCCCTAAGCATGTAAGTCGTTTGTCCCTTCCTTAAGCAGCCCAAATGTCACCTAGTTATTAGTCCATTGGTCACTCCATAATCAATTCCATTTTTCAATTAGGTAGCTATGCCAAATTTCATTTATTCCAAATGTCACTCAATTGTAGGCTTAGTCATCCTAATTTTCCATGTGTCAACTTGTATTGTAACTTAGTATTTTCCCTAGTCTAAATGTACATTTAAATTCATCAATTTTCCAATTGTACCAATTAATTCCAAATTTACTACTTGTAATCAATCAAACCAAAATGTAAGGCATAAACAATGCACAATTCACATCATGATCATTTTAAGCCTTTCATACCCCGGAATGAGTCAATTGAGTGCATGCACATTCTTTGTAATATGTACTAAACCATAATTCATGTGTGTATGCTATGATTATGCATGTGAATGAAATGCAATTCATAAATTTTCAATGATATAGCTTCTATGCAATAGTCTAGGGTTCTAATCCCTCAATTTGAAAAACCGGCTATTACAATTCTCCTCCTTAAGAAATTTCATCCACAAGATTCTTACATGGTTAATCAAACAAATGGTGTATTGTTTCCTCATATTCTCTTCAGTCTCCCATGTAGCTTCATCTCTCAAATGATTTCTCTAAAGTACTTTAACTAATAGGATTGCTCAGTTTCTCAATTGTTTAGTTTGGTAACCCACTATCCTAACCGGTTCCTCCACACAACTCAAATTACTTGCAATTTTAACCTCTTGTGTTGGTAACACATGTGTCAAATCTGACTAATATCTCCTGAGCATACTAATATAAAAACATTATGTATCTGAGCCATCTTAGCTGGTAATGCTAACTTGCATGCCAATGGTCCAACTCTCTCAATAATTTCGTATGGACCAATGTATCTAGGGTGTAACTTACCCTTTTTACCAAACCTCAACACTCCTCGCCAAGGTGATACTATTATAAACATTTTATCTCCTACTTAGTACTCAATATCTCTCCGATGCTAATCTTTATAGCTTTTTTGTCCATCTTGGGTCATTTTAATTCTACTATGAATCAATTTCACCTTATCAACAATGTCTTGAATCATTTCTAGGCCTTCAACAATCCTTAGGTCTACTTCATCCCAATACAAAGGCATTTGACACTTCCTACCATACAATACCATATACGGAGCTACCAATACTACTATGTTAACGATTATTGTATGCAAATTCAATAAGATCTATATATTGATCCCATGCTCCTTAGGATGAAATGATGTATTGAAATTCAACTTCATACCTAATGCTGTCAATCAACAACCCCAGAGTCTAGAAGTGAATATGGGATCCCGATCAGACACAATAATTATTGGAACTCCATGTAATCTCACTATTTCATTGACATATCTCCGGGCCAACTGATCCAGTATATTATTCTCCCTCATAGGTAAGAAATGGGTCGATTTCATCAATCTGTCAACAATGACACATATAGTATCATGTTGCCTCAGAGTCCTCGGTAAACCCATAATGAAATCCATAGTAATCCTCTCGCATTTCCACTCTAAAATTGGCAATGATTGTAACTTCCCAACCAAAGCCTGATGCTCATCTTTAATCTGTTGACAAGTCAAACATTTAGCTACATACGTCACCACTTGCTTCTTCATTCCTGGCCACCTGAAATGTTATTTCAGTGTACTATACATCTTGGTAGTACCAAGATGCATAACATAAGCTGTCATGTGTGCTTCTTTCAGAATCTATTTTCTCAAATCATCAGCATCATGTACACATAATCTCTACTTCAACCATAATGTATCATCGCTCAATTTAAACTCAAAACTCGAATTTTGCCTCAACTTCTCAATAAGCTTCACTACTTCTGGATCTTTACTTTGAGCTTTTTTTATTCTCTCCTGCAATACTGATCTAAGCTTCATTATAACCATTAGTGGCTCATTCTTCCCTAAATTCAACTCAAAATTTAGTGCCCTTAGTTGTCCTAAGTTTGGTAATCTCGATGTCTGAATTTGTGCTACACTACTATTAGATTTCCTACTTAATGTATCAGCTACCACATTAGCTTTACCATGGTGTTACTCAATTGTACAATCATAATCCTTTAGCAGTTCAATCCACCTTTTTTGTCTCATATTCAACTCCTTCTGACTCAATAAATATTTTAAACTTTCATGAACAGTAAATATCTTAAATGTCTCACCATACAGATAATGTTTCCAAATCTTTAATGTAAACACCAATGTAGCAAGTTCTAAATCATGAATCGGATAATTAAATTTATGAGACCTCAATTGTCTCGATGCATATGCAATCACTTCGCTATACTGCATCAAAACACATCCTAACCCTTGGTGTGAAGTATCACTATACACTACATATCCTCCAGTTCTTGATTGAATAGCTAACACCGATGCTATAGTCAATCGGTGTTTTAACTCCTCAACACTGCTTTGGCATTCATCAGTCCATCTAAAAGGTACATTCTTCCCTAAAATTTTTGTCAACAGGGCTAACATTAATGAAAACCCCTTGACAAATCTTCTCTAATATCTATTGGATCGGAAAAAGAAAACATGCTTTGTTTGGAAAAACGGTAGATTTGAAAACTTTTAAGAAATCATTACTTGCAGCGGAAGCAACAAATCTAAATCAACATGCCAATCCATACATGATATGGTA
>JANVCL010000174.1:50375-63020 GCA_026546855.1 Erythroxylum incrassatum | reverse complement strand
TGGTGCTCTCCAATACCTTTGTCTTACTCGTCCTAACATTCAATTTGCAGTTAACAAAGTCTCCCAATTTCTCCATTGTCCTATCGACATTCATAGGACTGCTGTTAAACGGATACTTCGGTATCTTCGTTCCACATCCTCTTCTGGTATCCACTTAACCCGCACAACTTCTCTCTCCATAAATGCATATTGTGGTGCTGATTAAGCAGGGTGTCCTGATGATCGTCGATCTACATCTAATTATTGTATCTTCTTGGGTCCAAACCTCATCTCCTGGAGTGTTAAGAAACAACATGCAGTTGCTAGATCCAGCACCAAAGCCGAGTATCGAAGTATTGCTCTTGCTGCTGCTGAAGTTTGTTGGCTTAAATCTCTTCTTGCCGAAATTGGTTTCTCTCACCTACCACCGACTCTTTGGTGTGACAATCTTGGTGCCACGTTTCTTATTTCCAATCCCATCAATAATACTTGTACAAAGCACATTGAAATTGATATTCATTTTGTCAAATATCTGGTCACCAGCAAAGCATTATCAATTCAACATCTTCCTTCAAGTCATCAAATTGCCGACATTATGACCGAGGCTCTACCTTCCTCTGCCTTTCAAAAATTTCGTGGCAAGCTCACTGTGGCTTCCCACCGTGATCTTGAGGGGGGCTGATAAACATATGCAGATTTATGTCAATCCTCATGCAATCTCAACAACAATTATTTGATGTCATTTCAAATGTATTTGATTTTATTGTATCTAATTTTGTTTGATTTTATCTTGTGATCTTCGTATATATTATATACATGTATAAATACAGTGTAAAGTTACTCATGATAATGCAAGCAATACAATACAATTTCATCTTCAAACATCTTACTTCTTCTGTTCTTTCAGGATCTATGGCCAAAGCCATGCTCACACCTTAGGCTATGCCTTTAATAATTTGGCTATAGAAGAATTCAAGGACTACACCACAATTGTATCATAGGTCATGTAGACTTCCTCAAGGGCGAGAACTTCTAGAATATCAAGTCTAAAGCCAAGACTTACCAGAATCTTAGACATATATTGAATATAAGGGAGCATCTTAAAACTTTCTTCAAATGCAGAATTGGTAATGGAAAGAATACATGCTTTTGGTTCAACAATTTACATCAATTTAGAACATTGGAAAAGCTACCAGAATATTGCATGCTCATTAAAGACTATTATACTAAACATTACTAGGGTTAAAGAATACTTGATTTTGCTCCATCAATTGGCATCACTTTAGACCCCTGTACAAACTACTAGAATACTATTCATTAAAGAATATTTTACCAAACAGTATCAGAGTTGAGGTAGGAGGGTCCTAGGGTTGGCCAGTTTCAAATAATTCTTAACTATCATCCAAAACTTACCTGCCTATAATATAGTTTGAATACACCTTTATATGGCTAAGGCACCATCATTGACTAATTAATCTGACACGGAAGCTCTAACATATACTCATTAATCAATGCCATGGATTAACCTATTTTAATTAGTTTTCAAAAAATCTTCCTAAAACTTATTTTATACCCTATTTATCAATCCAAAGGAGATTAAGAACCAAAGAAAATTTTAACTATAGCTTAATAAACAACCATCTCTACTTTCTATTACAATCAAGAAAATGACAACTTAGACCATATATTCTTTAACTACCAATTTTCCTCAAGATTATGAGGTAAGATCTTAGCTTTATCTAACCAGTCCTGATTCAGTGATGATGGAATATCATTATGGCTGTGTTCACAGTTAAAAAGGTTCCAAAAAAGAAGATTTAAAAGCGTATATAATAACATTTAGTTGCTTGGAAGGACACCATCATTTATTTGGAAACTCTCTAAGATTTGCTTATTTTCATTTACGTTTTTTTATTTTATTTTTAAAATTAATAATTTTTTTTTAGTTTTTGGTTTTGGTTTTTTCCTATTATCAAAATTTATGAAAATTACAAATTTTGATTTTTTAATTTAAAATTATGAATAATTTAATTTAACATTATATTTAATAAATAAAATAATTATTAATAAAAATTAATTTTATTAATAATTCATTCAATTTTCAAATTAAATTAAACAAAATTAATTTCATGATTATTAATAAATATAATTAAATTTAAAATATTTTCAAAATATATAAATTTCAAATAAAATTTTTATTTAATAATTAATAATTTTTGAATAAATATTAAATATTAAATAATTTTATTATTTTATTTTAATATCTTATATAATATAATATATTGATAGATTATCAATAAAAATAAAATAATTTTTGTTGATAATTTCTTAATAAATATTATATCAGTGATTAACAATAATTTATCTTTAAATTTTATTTAATATGTAATTATAATAAGGAATATAGATATAACTACATTTATATATGTAATTTTTATCAATAAAATAGATATAACTATATTTATTTAACAACCAAACGTTTTTTATTTTTATTTAAAAGAGAAAACAAAAATTAAAACTAAAAACTATAACAACACGAAGACTTATTTTATATATGACAAATCTATTAAATTAGAGAAATAATAATAACAAAATATTCGGTTGATAAATTAAGTTAGATATTGAAAACCAACATGCAAGCTTTAAGAAAGTAGAAATACACTAATAGCAAGACTTAATTAATTCATTTTAATTTAAATAAAAAAGAATTTAAAAACATATTCTTACAAATTGTAAATGGATCGATTAATTCTAATTCTGAATAATTAGCTATCTTAATAAATAAGTTTTTAAAAATATCCCATTAATCTTTAATTATAAAGTGATGAATTTGATACGTTTATTTTATAAAACATAAAAGATTGCTACTCGATTTATAAAATTATTACAAAAATGGACAAGACCATCATAGAAATGTTAAGAATCATAAGCTGAGTTAGATTGGGCAACTGAAAGCTCAATGATCTTACGCTCAAAGTTATATTGTTAATAAATAATTACATGTTGATTTAAGCTTTATTATTAAAGTTCAAATCTTTTGTCTAATTTTATTTTGTTTTATTTTTTGTCATAAAATCTCAGTTATTTATTTTACGACCCTCACGTAAGTCTTATATGAATCCCATATAAATAAATAACTAAAAATTATTGGATATAATAAAAAATCATAATATTAGACCAAAAAAAATCTGAAACTTTACCGTCAAGGACGCGGGCGGGCCAAATCTTTTCATTCATTACGTTAACTAAACAGCAACTGTTATTATTGCATTTTTCTAATTTTGTTTAATAAACAAATAAATGAATAGACAAAGAAAGTATAACGCACACCATCACCATAAGTAGACTGCAAGATCAGATGACCACACCCAAGCGAATCTCGCAAAATGGACCCATCTGTCATTGTGCTCTGCCTCTGAGTGGTTTCTGTTACCTTTTACGGGTGCAGTGAATTGAGGAAGCAAAAACACACACGACACACTCAACCTGCTTCTTCTTCTTTCTGACTAACTGCAGAGAGCTTTCTTTATTCGGTAGCTCAAATGTTATCATCTTCATCATTGTCGGCTGTTGTATGTTTTCTTCTTACCCCTTTTCTATTCACAGTTACATGTTTTCGGTTTCCTTTTGTCTTTTTTGTTAATTACTTGGTTTGGTCTTATTCCTACCCGTTTAACGATTAGATCTGTGCCAGTTTTAGCTTAAACTATACTGATTTAGCTATTCAAGTTATCAATCTTCAAAGTTTTATCTTCGTAAATCACCATCATCTGTCTCTGCATGCAGCCTTATTGCTGTGTTTCACATGTAGAATCGCGTCGTTTTGGAGTCCCTTGGCGGCTCTTATGAAATTTTCTCGTTTTCTGTGTTCCAATATAGAGGGAAAGCTGCCAAACTTTACTTCCTAAAATCAGAAACCAATTTCTGCTTTCAGTTTTATAAGTTGAACTTTCTGTGTCTTAGAAGCATTTGGGTATGATGAGATTTGGATGTCATCTACTTGTTGATCATTTTTACCCTTCCCATCCAAATCAGGATTATGGTTCACCTTTTAGTAAAATTAAATGATATAGCTTAAATCAGTAATATTTTTGTTTATCTAATTCTGCTATTTTTCTAGTTTTTTTTTCTAATTAAAATATCCGAAAGTGCGATGACGCTACCAGTTCTCTAGACAGATTATAGCGCGCCTCACTTTTATTGGAGGTTTATTTGCACTCATTGTCTGAATCCCTTGTCTATCGGGCCTTCCTTTGTGTGGCTGGTTATCGCTGATTTGTTGGAGCTTGGTACCCAAAAATTTTATACCCCCTTATCTTTCACTCAAGTTTCTCAAAAGCAAACTTGTTAAGGCTAGTATCTACGTATATATTTGATTAATAAAGGGTTAATGGGCAATATGCATTAGCTTCTTGATATATTTTCAATGGCTTGTCTTTGATTTGTTGGTATTGTGCTGTGTCCTATTCGGTTGTTACCCTTTTTTCTCGTCACTTTTTCACTTCTCTGTTGTACCTCTGGTTTTTATGGCAATGATGAATCTTTATTTCTTGTTCGTTTATAACATTAAAAAGGCCACTATTAGCTGCCTCTATCGCGTCACTGAATATCTTGCCAAGTTCAGTTATTTCAATTATTTTGCTTTCTTTCGCTCCAACTCTGTTATCATTTTCTGTGGCTACAGCTCCTGAAGTGCGAAGCATGAGAATGGCTGAATAATGACTGGTTGGGGTGTAGATTAGCAAAATCATCCTTTTCTCGAGCTGAAATCAGTTGATCTACTAATGCCGGATCAAATGGGAATTTTTGAAGAAATGGGATTTTGTGGCAACTTTGACATGATCTCCACTTCTCTTGGTCAAGGAGAGCTGGCTCCAGAACCTGAACAATTTGCAACAATGGAGGAGGATTACATTGATGAAGAGACGGGTATTGATGAACTTGAGAGGCGGATGTGGAGAGACAGAATACTTTTAAGAAGGCTAAAAGAACAGAATAAGAGTAAGGAAGGTGTTGATAATGCAAAGCAGCGTCAGTCAGAGGAGCAAGCTCGGAGGAAGAAGATGTCAAGGGCACAAGATGGCATCTTAAAATATATGCTGAAGATGATGGAAGTTTGCAAAGCTCAAGGTTTTGTATATGGGATCATTCTTGAGAATGGGAAGCCAGTGACCGGAGCATCGGACAATCTTCGGGCTTGGTGGAAGGAAAAGGTCAGATTTGATCGAAATGGACCTGCTGCAATTGCCAAGTATCAAGCAGATCATTCTATCCTTGGAAAGACTGATGAATGTGGTGTAATGGCATCTACACCTCACACTTTGCAAGACCTCCAAGATACAACTCTTGGTTCACTTCTATCAGCTTTGATGCAGCATTGTGATCCACCTCAGAGGCGTTTCCCATTGGAAAAGGGCGTTCCTCCACCATGGTGGCCCACAGGTACCGAGGAATGGTGGCCTCAACTGGGTCTGCACAAAGATCAGGGTCCTCCTCCGTACAAGAAGCCTCATGATCTGAATAAAGCTAGGAAGGTCAGTGTTCTAACAGCAGTTATTAAACACATGTCCCCTGACATTGCCAAGATCCGCAAGCTTGTCCGTCAGTCTAAATGCTTGCAGGATAAGATGACTGCCAAAGAGAGCACCACTTGGTTGGCAATAATTAATCAGGAAGAAGCATTGTCCAGAAAACTATATCCAGATAGTTGCCAGCCTGTGTCTACTTGTGAAAATGGCTCTTTAATCATTGGTGATGCCACTGATTATGATGTTGACATGGTGGATGATGAACCAACTCCTGAAGTAGAAGAGGATATGAAAGCTCGTAACATCGATGTCTTTGATATGGGTGCAGCAGCTGTACAAAATGATAGATTGATGGTGGCGCCAATGGCTTCACATATCAAGGGAGAAGTTGTTGAAACAAACACGGATTTCATTAAGAAACGGAAGCAGACAGCTAGTGAGCCACATGTCATGATGGATCATAAGTTCTACACTTGTGAGTTCCCGCAATGCCCCCACGGTGACTATCGGCTGGGGTTTCTGGACAGGATTGCAAGAAATAATCATCAAAGGAACTGTCATCATAGAATTGATAGTTCTCAGGGCTTTGGATTGTCAAATTTCCAAATTAATGAGGACAAACCAGCAATCTGTTCTCTACCATTTTCTCAAGCTAGGCAAGCAACTCAACCAGTGAACCAGACAGCTGGAATCAATCTTTCGGGTCTTGGACTTCCAGACGATGGGCAAAAAATGATATCTGATCTCATGTCCCTTTATGATACAAATGTTGAGCAAGACCAGAACTTGAACCCTGGGACTGTTAATGTTATCGGAGATGAAAATCGTCAGAAGTTTAAATTTCAGCTGGATGACAGCTTCTATGGCCAACTTGGAAACAACACGAGCAATGAAACTAACATGCCAATTAAGAGAACAGTGTTTACACCAAGTGATGTTCGCTTTGATCTAGGATTTGAAGCCAACATTGACGACAGTTTTACCGACTTTAGATATTTCAATCTGGCATCAGTTGAGAGTTCAGTGGATCCAGTTCCAAAGCATGATACGTCATTGTGGGACCTCTGATAAAAGAAAAATAATTATGTCAAACATCTCTATGTTTCTTCTGGTTTCTGATACGTACAGGTGAAAAGGCGGTGTACACTCTGGGAAGTAGATAACTATTGACAGGTATGATAGATGTCTTGAGTGTATGCTTTGGAATCTCATCTTGATCTATAGGGTAGTATGTGTATTAAATAAAAGACTTAGCCTTCTGCATTTACATTTCCTCATCATGTAGCTAAAGTGCATGTAGTATTGTTGTATCAATATATGTTAGCTTCTTAAATCTTCTACTTTCTTGATGCTTAAAAACATTTTCTTTTTTCCTTGAAAATAATTCTTCGCTCTATAATTTGCGAGTAACAAATTGACGCGGATTGTTTGATGTTAAAGGAAAACAATCTTAAGATGAATAGTCCCTTAGTTATAATTTGGAGGTCACATCCATCTAATATCGTTGGTTCACTACCTATCGTTAGTTATAATTTGGAGGTCACATCCATCTAATATCGTTGGTTCACCCCAACACACCATCACCTAAATCCTGATGATTTTATCCAATTGAGCAATCAGGAGACAGAAGCAATGACTAACTCAAGTTTAGTTGCTAACTCCATGGATAAATCATGATGATTTTATCCATGGAGGAGTTATTTGCTCATTCACCTCCTATTGACCAGAAATCAAAGAAGCATGAGGAAGTAGAGATAAGACTTGAAGATTATAGACAATTAAGTAGTCAGGTGACGAGCAATAGATAAGTTCAGTCATTGCTGGCATTTTGAACTCCATGAAGATAAGTCCCCAATTACTAATATCCCCAAAGATCAAGTTCAAGAGGAACAAGTGTTAGAATGTTTAGCTTTACAGGGTTTTAAGTAGGACACAAGTACAAGTTCAAGAAGGAAGAATAAAGAAAAAGGTTGAAGGAGCCTTATTCATTCTGGAATGTAAGGGCATTAACTGCCCAAGAAACAATAGATGCTAAGGAATTACTTATTGGAAATAAAGCCTTAATAAGTCTTTTGGAAACAAAACTAGAGAAAGATAAGTGCAAGAAGTTACATTTATTGGAGAATCATTAGAATATCATCACTAATAATCAATTTCACCACCATGATAGTATAGTCATTGCATTTGATTCAAACATAATTGAAGTTTCTCCACTGGAATCCTCTAATCAGGTTATACATCTCTCGGTACTCTAATTCATGGAAAGCTTAATTTTTTAATTACCTTTATCTATGGATCCAATTATGTATTTCAAATGAATGCGCTTTAGGCAAAACTATAGAGCTTCCACTCCTCTATTGATTCTTCTTGGCTAATCCTAGGAGATTTTAATAACATATTGCATAGTTTAAAAGTAGCAAGGAATATACGCATGATGAACTTCAGTAAAGACTTTAGGTAAGCAAATTAAAGTTACAGACTTAAAGTTTGAGGTATATTTATACACATGGAGCAACAAAGAAAGTAGAAATTGGCATATAAAAAATATGTAGAGCTCTTATTAACAAGGCATGTTTAGTAAAGCTCTTAGAGAGTAATGCTACCTTTAGCAATCTATTATTCTCATACTGTTATCCAATACTCATCCATAATTTCACTCAAAGGCAACCAAGAAAAGCTCCTTTTAGTTTTAATAATTATTTGATAGAGGTTAAAGGGTTTGAAGAAGCTATTATCATTGGTCTTTCCTCAACTTTTCATTGTCACAAAGCTTACATCTATATGAGAAAGTTATAAATGGTGAAACGTGATCTCAATTAGCTAAACCAGGCAAGAATATACAATATTCAACTATAATTGACCTTAGCTAACCTAAAGCTTTACCTAAACCCTGGAGATCTTCTCAAGAAAATGGAAGAGAAAATGACATTGTTTAAATTCATCAAAGCCCTAAAAATTCATAACTCTTTACTTAAACAAAAACAAAGGATTTAATAGTTGAAACGAGTCAAAAACTCCTCTCTTTCTTCCAAAAATCTATTTTTATAAGAATGAGCACTGATAAAATAGCTCCATTTATTAAATATAATAAAGGTTTAGCTCAATCATAAAAGGAGATGAATCAAAAAGCATATGAATACTCCTTAACACTTGAGACTCTTCAGTTAACTTGCTTAAATCATTTATAATTGAACAAATTATAGAAGAGAAACAAACTCTCTTATTTCACATTTAAATGATGAGGATATTAAGGAATTATTTTTTAAGCTTAATCTAGGTAAATCCCTTGACCCAAATGGATCGAATGCTCTTTTCTAAAAAATCTTGGTCACTCACCAAAGATGTTTTATTGATATTTTTTAGAATAGCAAAATGTTAAAAGAATTAAAAAATTTTTTCATTTACCTTATTCCTCAAATGAAAAATCCAAGCGCCCTTAAAATTTTCATATCTAATATATATTACAAAACTCTTCACAAGATTATTTGCCAAACTTATTATTGCAAAACTTAAGTCTATTCTAAAACCTCTCATTAGTGGATTCTAAGGAGCCTTTTATTATAGGAAGATTGATTGGAGACAATATACTTTTGGGTCAAGAATTGTTTAAAGGTTATGGTAGGGAAAATTCAATAAAAATTATGCAATCAATGAATATTTCACAAAGCTTTTGACTCAATTCATTAAAACTACATTTGTCACTTACTAAAGTATTTGGATTCCTAAAAATCTTCATTAACTAGATTAATCAATGCTTTTCCACCACTATTTATGTAATCTTAGTTAAAGGTGAACCTGCCAACTCGTTGAGGGGAAAAAGGTTAAGTTGATCCTATCTCACTTTGCCTATTCATTCTATGTATGGATTCATTTAACAAGTTGATAGGCCATTCAATTAGGTAAGACAACTTCAAAGTCCACTCTACATGCAAAGATGACTTGCTCCTTCTCTCAAGAGTTGAGGACAAATCCATATGTATACTTATTTCTACTTTGCAAACTTTCAAATTGCTCTCCAGATTAACCATCAATAGAAGTAAGAGTTACCTAATAGTCTCTGCATGTGAAAAATACATAGATTCCTAGTTAACTTCAATCTCAAATGTGTAGCTCAAGGATCCTCCATTTACCTCTTTAGGATTACCAATCACAACCAGAAGATTAACCTTCACAGATTGCTCACCTTTACAAGATAAATTTTAGAGGAGAATAAGCGACTAGTGCAATATATCTATCTCATTTGTTGGAAGGGTTACAATTGACTAACTCCATTCTTTATTCCCTACAAACCTACTAGTCCTCATATATATTCTCTCTAAAGGGCCAATTAAAACTATAAAGAAGATGATAAACAGCTTCCTATGGCCCGGTGACTTGAATAAGAAGTAATTTCCCAAAATCAAATGGTCAAATGTTTCTTTACCAAGGAAAGTAGGTGGTATAGGCATTATTCCATTATCTTTATCTAAAAAAATCATTATGAGAAGAAGAATTTGGAGTATTATCATTAACAAAGAGGCTCTTTAGGTCTTATAGAAATATATTTACTTTTTAAAAGGTAGGATCATATATAAAGTTTACAACAAAATCACTACCTCCTAGTTTGTAACACAATTACTTAAAATGAGAGAGCTACTATACTAAAACATTACTTGCATGATTGAAAAGGAAAAAATGTATCCTTATAGTTTGATAAATGGAGTAAGTTAGGTCCTTTATTCAACACCAACTTACTTCCATCTTTAAAACATATATTCCCTAAATCCTAGTATATAAAGGTGCTTAATAAATAGGAGAGATTGGGTTAATAATTCATCCTTATTCATGAAGCTCATCCTAGATTAGAGGCCTAGATGAAGTGAGGACGACTCTTATCATCGGTTAAAGGATTCTTCTAAAAGGTTCATCAATGCCCCATATATTTTCCCTGTATATGTAGCAAATTATACTAAGTTTGTGGAGTGATGTACAGATAGGAAACAATGACAGTTGTAAATTACTGATTTTGATGAAACGAAATGGAAAAAGTTTTGGTTTTAAAAACTTATGACTTTTATATTGATGTTTTATTATTATGATGCCATGTGGAGTACAGTAGTGATCGTTCGTAGTTCTTTCTTGTCGTAGGATATGTACCGGAATGACCTACGGGCGTCCCGGTGTGTACTCTACGGTAAGGGGGCGCTACAATGCTTCTCCTATTAGAGGCCATTCAGGTTTTTTGCACACTTATAGGAGAATTGCAAGCAATCTTTATTGGATTGGTATGAAGAAATCCATTCAAGAATTTATCAAGTCTTGTGACATATGCCAAAGGCAGAAATATGCCACCACATCTCCTGGGGATCTGCTGCAACCTTAACCAATTCCCAATCAAATTTGGGAAGATATCTCAATGGACTTCATCACAAGACTTCCTAGGTCTAAAGGATATGAACCAATGCTGGTTGTTGTGGATAGGCTATCTACATATGGCCATTTTATTATATTAAAACATCTTTATAATGCTAAGAGTGTGGCTAAAGTGTTTGTCAAAGAGGTAGTACGTTTACATAGAGCTCCGATGTTTAGAAACCTACTTGAGGTGTTTTGCATATGAAAAACCTAAGCATTGGTCTTATTGGATTTCATGGGCAAAACTATAGTACAATACCACTTTCTGTGTGTCTACAGGTTCAAATCCTTTTGAAATGGTTTATAGAAGGAAACCCCCAACCTTGATTCGGTATTTGCAAGGAGAAACTAAGGTAGAAGCAGTGGCTAAAGAGTTAGGGGACAGAGATAAGGCACTGCATCAACTCAAATATAATTTACATAGAGCACAAGAACAAATGAAGAAATATGAAGATAGGCAAAGAACTCCACTATCTTTCCAAGTGGGAGAATGGGTATTTCTTAAGCTCCACCCCTACAAACAACTTACGATTGCCCGACGTATTAATCAAAAGCTAGCGGTAAGGTATTTTAGCCTCTTCTAAATTTTTGAAAAATAGAGAGCAGTATTATATAAACTCAAACTCCCACTACATTCTAGAGTTCA
Organism: Erythroxylum incrassatum; assembly: GCA_026546855.1. Taxonomy (NCBI): domain Eukaryota; kingdom Viridiplantae; phylum Streptophyta; class Magnoliopsida; order Malpighiales; family Erythroxylaceae; genus Erythroxylum; species Erythroxylum incrassatum. The sequence continues at coordinate 51,473 of JANVCL010000174.1, read as the reverse complement.
TCCAATGTTTCATGTGTCTTAACTAAAGAAGGTTGTGGGCAACTACACTGTTGAGAGAACCTTACCGGAGGGAATGGAAGTGGAGTTGGAGGAGGCTGTTGAACCTAAAACTATATTAGCTAGAAGACTAATTACCACGGCAGAATTCTCAACATGCCAATGGCTAGTTCAATGGAAGGGCAAACCAATGGAGAATGATACAAGGGAGGACAAATTTGTTCTTCATAGTCAATTTCCTCATTGCAGCCTTGAGGACAAGGTTGCTCTTCTAAAAGGGAGCATTGTTAGGACCAATAACAGAAACATAAATAAGCCTAGGATATGAAGAGTGTACTCGAGGAGAAAGAAAGAGGGGGCTGAGAGGAATGAGTTAAATAGTTAGAGTTACTTAGTAGCAAGGGCCTGAAACGACATAAGGATGGGACTATAACATAATGTACGGATGAGTAGTTGAAAGGGGGGAGAGAGAGAGTAGTGGGGGGATATTCAGAAAGAAAGAAGAGAGGAGAGTGATACTATAGACAGAGAGAATATGTATTCTCTCTAAGGAGCTATATTCAGCTATGGAAGAAGAGGTGTTCAGTGTAATCACCTTGTAATAACAGTAGAGATCTTTTATTATAATCAATAATATACACTATCTCTAGTATATTAAGCTAAAGTTCTATCACATGCTAAGAAAATATTATTTTTTTACCTTGGTCTTCTTCATTCGTGATTTGTTATCAACACGCCAAGCCAGAGCAGCACTAACATCCCTATTATGAAGGGCATCAATCACCCTTTTTGCTTCTTGGAATGCATCAATATCAATAAGATCCTAAAATATCCAACTTATCACATGACTTCCATCCCAATGGTTGACAAATATAAAGCAGGTAATATGTACATACGTAGAAGCATAAGTCCACAACTTCCAATTCCCACTCATCCACTTAAAGAAAGCAACAATTACTGGGAGAAAAAGGAAAGGAAATGGGCAATGACATTACCAGAATGTTGTTATCTTGTGCTATCTTGACTCCCATCTCATAGTACTACATATGCAACATGTAGTCCATAATAATTCACTTTAGGTAAGTGTGGCTCCACTATGAT
>JANVCL010000174.1:36564-47986 GCA_026546855.1 Erythroxylum incrassatum | reverse complement strand
TGATAGTTGTAGATTGTCCTTTTATCTTTCCATTGATATAAAATATGACATTTTTGGGCCATTGAGTTGAAAGATATGATTTTTAGAAGTTTTCTCATTGTGTAAGATAATTTCAGTTTAAGCAGTCACTTTGCAGAGGTTTTTTTTCCTTTAGAGGCTAAATTGGTTTTTAAATCCTTCATGCAAGTTGTACAGTTTTATTTTAGCTTTTTATTGGTACCAAGTTTTTGAACTTTGGAATTCGGCGTGAAGAGTTATGCATTTTGAAAGTTTCAGGTGCCTTGTTTCGAATTTTTTATTTTATTTTCTGATTTTCTATTTTTCCTAAATCCAACCTCTTTCCACTCTTTTGTTTGTAATTCTTCCATTGACCTTCGATTTTCATGATTTTTGAAGCATTGATTTTTTAAGAAATTTTCCTATTTCTCCGCATAAATCTAAAGTTTTTGATATTTTTAGAAAGTTAAGAATTAAATCAAAGTGCGACGATTGGTTGGAAGTGTTTGATCACGTTTTCGTATTTTGGAGATATCTTGAGTTGTAGAGGTCCGGTTGAGATGATTTTTAATTATGAATGATCTAGAGGCATGGATTTTCTTTTTAATCTTAGGAATTGGATTTTACTTTGGGCCCTAAGACTTTTAAATTTTCATAAGGAAATTTGGGTGATATATTCAAGATCGGTTCGGACGTGAATTGAAATGAGTTCGTTTTTGGAGGTTTGACCTGGTGGGAAATTCCTACCTTGTGGGATGGGCACCTAGATGTCACGTAGGACGCCGGCACGTGACTCGCAAGGGCGGGGGTCCAACAAGTTACCAAAATCTTACTATGAAGTGAAGAAACTGTTAAGGGACCTTGGATTGGGATATATTTCAATTCATGCTTGTAAATATGATTTTGTTCTTTTTTGGAAGGAAAGTAAAGATCTTCAGGAGTGTCCCGTTCGTGGTACATTGAGGTGGTAGGTGGATGATGGGATAAGGAAAAAGATACCGAATAAAATCATTCGATACTTACTTATTAAACCACGTTTACAAAGACTTTTTATGTCAACAAAAACAATTATAGATATGAGGTGGCATAAAGGGAAACGCATTGATGATAACATTATGCGTCATCCAATAGACTCAATGGCATGGAAAGAGCTTGATAGAAAGCTTCCATGGTTTGGACAAGATTGTCGTAATGTTCGACTTGGATTGGGCTCAGATGGATTTAATCCTTTCGATAATATGAGTAATTCATATAGCATGTGGCCAGTGATTCCAATCTCATGCAATTTACCTCCATGGAAATGTATGAAGGAGCCTTTTATGATGCTGTCTTTACTTATTCCAAGACCTACTGCTCTTGGTAAGGACATCGATGTATGCATGTAACCATTAATTGATGACTTAAACGATCTATGGGAATTTGGATTACAAACTTTTTTTGTTGTTAAAGGAGAAACATTTATAATGCTTGTTGTTGTTTTATAGACTATAATTGATTTCCCAGCATATGGGAATTTGTCTGGGTAGAGCATTAAAGGGTATATGGCTTGTCCTGTATGTAACCATGAAGCATATTTAAAAAGGATATGAAGTAAAATAAGTTATATGGGTTATCATTGTTATTTGGAAAATAGGCATAGATGGCGAAAAAATAAACAGTTTAATGGCACAGTAAAGTTGGGTGACGCTCCGATGTAGTTGTCCGGTGATGATATTATTTACCATTTATCACATTTGGGTGACATTACACCTGGCAAACACCTAAGTAATAGAAATCGTGAGAGAAATGAGGTTGAACTAAATTGGACAAAAAAAAGCATATTTTTCAACTTGTCATATTGGAAGGAATTACTATTAAGGCACAATCTTGATGTCATACATATTGAGGAAAACATTTATGAGTTTATTTTAGGGATTGCTATGGGAATTGATGGAAAATCCAAAGACACAATTAAGGATAGACTTGACTTGCAATTGAAAAGAAGAGATGGTGGCTCATACGTTATTCCTCTGCTTGGTACAATATGTCAAAAAAGTGAGAAAAAATCATTTTGTCAGTTCCTCCATTCAGTCAAATTTCTTAATAGGTATGCATCAAATATAGGTCGTTGTGTGAATGTTAAAGAGGGAAAAGTGTTAGGGTTGAAAGGTCATAATTGTCATGTACTTTTGCAACGACTACTTCTTGTTGAAATATGTGGGTGTTTACTGAAGGATGTTTCCATTACTCTGGATCAATTGGGAGAGTTTTTAACGCAATTATGTTGCAAGATACTTAAAGTTGAAGAGATTGATAAAATGGAAAAGACACAGCATTGATTCTATGTAAGCTTGAACTATTATTCCCCCTATCATTTTTTTATTTTATGGTTTATTTGGCAATTTACTTACCATATGAAGCAAAACTTTGTGGACCGGTTCAATTTCAATGGATGTTTCTGATTGAAAGGTAATTCATATTAAATTCAACTAGTTTTTTCTATGTTATTTGTTTGTAACAATTCCTAAGTTTATAACTATTTGTGTTCAGGTTTTTATGGTCTCTTAAGCGTTATGTATATAATAGAGCTCAACTAGAAGAATCTATTGTAGAGGCTTATATAGCAAATGAATGTTTGACTTTTTGTTCAATGCACTTAACTGATGTGGAGACAAGATTTAATAGACCATAACATAACTTTGATTTTCATGATGACGGTGGGTTGTCTATTTTCTCCCAAAAAGTTAAGCCACTTGGTGTGGGTAAATAAGTGGAGTTAACTAAAGACATATTTGAAATCGCTCATTGTTATATTTTGAATAATTGCGAGAAAGTCGATACATACATGGAGTACGTATATTCCTTTTCATTCAAGTAATCATACTACAATTTTCTTCATTCACTATGAGATCTTACTGTTGTTGTCTTTTTTAAATAGAGAGCACAAAGACACAATTCGCAACAAAGGAATTATTAATGTTAAAGAAATACATAGGCAAAAGTTTGTATCATGGTTTAAAAATCGAGTAAGTTTCATATTGATTACATATTATGAAAATATGAAAATATGTCTCATCCTTATATTTATTTTTAATTTGTCATACATAACATGCAAGAAGTGACAATATCGTTATATAGTTTGGCATATGGGCCTCATATTTGTGGGAAGAAATACATAGGTTGCATTAAAGGTCTTAGGTATGGCCCTAAGCCTATTGGTGCATCTTCGTTACGACCAGCATATGTCACAGTGCTTCAATAGGAGAACTAGGTACTGAAGACTAATTAAGTTACAATGTACAGAAAAGAAGTTAGATTGTAATGTAAAAGAAGTGAACAAGTTTAAAAAGATGGTCAAACAATTACTAGGCTCAAACTATTTCAGTAGTAGTGAAAATGATGAGGAGTCTTAGTTTGTATATGACCTGTAATTATTTTTTATAAAATGCATTCCATTTTTAATGTTTATTTTATTTCAATTTATTATTATTTAAAAATATGTCACCAACATTAATTATAAAATGTAACTAATTTATATTTCAAACTGCCTTAAAATTGTAATACATTAAATTAAATTTGTTTTTAAAAATTATAATTAAATTTAAATTTAAAATAAAATATTTGTCAATAAAAAGTATTAGCTGCCAAAACAAAATCGTCACAAAATGTTATTACCTATGTTTACAAAAAACGCCTATAAAAACATCTACGTACAACAAGAAATTAGTAGTTCAAAGTATTTTGCTACAAAAACAGAATCGTCACTAAAAAGTATTATCTACCAAAACAAAATCGTCACAAAATGTTGTTACCTATATTTACAAGAACACCTCTAAAAACATTTACCTATAACAAACAATTAGTAGCTAAAACTATTCAGCTACAAAAAATTGTTAGTAAAAATAATTACCTACGACTACGGTATAGTAGGTTAAAAACTTTATATACAAAACATATATGTCGCAAAATCCTATGTACGATGTTCTTCGTTCTTGTTTGTTATATGTTTTATCAACGAAGTTATTATGTATCCAAAATCTTTTTGTGACAATTTCAAAAAAACATCGCGGATATTATTTTGCTACCGAGATTCAGCAACCATTAGGGTGACGATTATTTCTCATTTGCGACGATTTTTTAATATTTAGTGACATTTGGTTTCGTCACCAATAAACTTATCTGTTGTAGTAATGACACTCGCTCATGAAGAATTTAATAACCATTGTTTCCCAACATGTTGCCCCATCGTTAAGGATTTAAATGTCTAGAGCTAACAGTGTTCTTCCTTAATGGTCACTGGAGGGAAAATTTCTAGCTAGCTACCATCCATACCCCCCGGCTACTTCATGCCAATTTAAAAGAGGAATAATGTTGTTAGAGTTTATAACAACTAGTTTCAAAGGGATGGTAGCTTTTGCAGTGGTACGAGTGGGTTTAACATTAATCCACTAACGGTCTAGATAAAGAGAAAAGGTCCCAAACCCAGGGGATAAGGGTTTAGAAGAGGGTGAAGGTCGAAATTCCTCCATGGTCTAGTTTCTCTCAACACAAGTGAGGACGACAAAAGCTTGAAGAGGAAAAGAAAGTTCAAGGTGGCAAGTAACTGTTTACAAAGTAGTTCAGAAAATGGTAACCTTGGGATGAGGTGGGAATAAACTTTCCAGTATAAGGACAAAAGAACCTATCTGTTAGAGTGTCTCATATTACCTAGACATCAAAATGTTAAATGGTTTATAAGTGGTAAGGGTCAAATATCCAAACAACTAGTTCTAGTTATTTGGACAATGGTTAACCCAAGCCCAATTCTTATTAGTGGACTCTACACTCTGCTCATATTAAAAAATGCAACATGGTATCAGAGTAGGTTTGGCCCGGATTATTAATTTCCTGGTTGTCTGTCTAGATGTTCATTCTCACCGGCTCGGTCCTGTTTCCACTGCGTATATTTCAAGTGACAACTGGATGTCCAGCCCTAGTTGCACTTGAGGGGGAGTGTTAGAGTGTCTCATATTGCCTAGACATCAAACTGTTAAAGGGTTTATAAGTGGTAAGGGTTAACTATCCAAATAACTAGTTCTAGTTATTTGGACAATGGTTGACCCAAGCTCAATTCTTGTTAGTGGACTCTACACTCTGCCCATATTAAAAAATGCAACACTATCTAGCATGAGGAGTGGTTTAAACACAAAAATGAATAATAGACAGGGAGGGAACAATAAAAAGCTTGAAGGGGTTAAAAATATAAAGATGCAAGTGACCAATAAAAGAAGGGAACAAGAGAAAGAGATGAGTGAGTCACCAAGTTACTAGGGGAATGCAAGCTCGAGACTAGCAATGTGCTCAACCATGCAACTCATGCAAAGAATTTAGAAAGAAACTCTTCCATTTTTACTTTCAATTAGTGGATCTATTTTGATTAACAACGTTTTCGTCGTAATATAACTTAATCCTTAACATTTTTAAGCATTTAATTTAAATTTTCATAAACCTTATGTATACGAAAATTTTGATAGTTATTTTAGCTTATGTTGTCAATACTCCAAATATAACATGAGAGGATTCTAGATGGAGTCCATCCATATTGTTCCTTGGAGAAGGGAAGCATGTTGTTCAATTATAGATTTGGACATAAATTTTGTCCTGTTAGTAACTAATTAGATATTTTAATAACATAATTATGGATTAATGATAATTATTGTAAGAAATATTTTTAAAAAATTTTATAGTAGGTGATCAAGTTAGAAAGTATCTAACTCACCCCCAAAAGCTAGCTCAAGATGGAGAGGTTTGCACACTATTATAAACTCTTGAATGCCTTTGTAATTGTCCGATGTGGGATTCCTGACACATCCCCCTCAGTCCAGAGCAGGACTGGACATCTGATGGACATGCTGGGCAAAGGGACATAACCGGGCACCGTCCCAAACCATCGAGACAAACTGGCTCTAATACCATGTTAGAAAGTGCGTAACTCACCCCCAAAAGCTAGCTCAAGAGGAGAAGGTTTGTATACTATTATAAACTCTTGAATGTCTTTGTAATTGTCCGATGTAGGATTCCTGACATATCACAACATGCTACGTGACATTGGGTTCATTATGCCACATGGTAGCGGAGTTCAATTTATAAAACAACAACATAAACATTTAACTGATGAATGATTAATTTCATTAAATTTTTATTTATTTAGGATCTGTTTAAGTATTTTAAAATATTAAATTTGAATTTGCATTATGATATAAGCGATGAAGTTAAAATTTTTCCTTTCAATCCTGTTAGGCATTATATCTTTTAAATTAAATGTCCATTGGATATCGTGTTATTTATTAAACATTTTTTTCACGAGGTGTCTTAGGAAGGTCTCAATTATAAAAAGACATATTTAAATCATCTATACTTAGATTAACCCTCGCTCGAGCCGGTAGATTCCTTGCGAGAAGCAAAACTCTAACCCTAAATTTTGAATAGCTGCATACATGAGGGCAAATTTAAACCCGCAATCTCACTTAAGCTAAAAAATCTTCTTACCAACTCACCTTAACTTCGTATAACAAAATGAAGAAAGAATTATTAAAAAAAAGCAAAATGAAGAAAGAGCGATTCTTGGTAATTAATGATATTATAATTGCTTTAAAGAAGCAAGTGTATGTACTCACTCTGTTGAGGTTTCGTTGTGCTGTGTAACGAGCGAGGTCATTCAATTCAGTATTAAGAAGGGGTTTGAAACTGTAATTAACAGCTTCTGCCAGACCTTTGTCGGTGGAACCGATTCTACACACGTGGCACGATTGTACATTTTTTATAGTAATTATTTTTAAAAGTTTGATAATAAACAATACTCCCTATATTTCATAATAAGTGTCGTTTTATATATATTTTAATTATTTAAAATAAGTGTCATTTTTTACTTTGTATGCATGTTTATAATTTTACTTCCAAAATTAACCTTTAATTTCTCTCACATCTTAATTACACAAATTATATTTTCAAGGCACTTTAACATGTAATTAATAAGGGTATATCAGACATTTCATTAACTTTCTTAATAAGTATGCATTCTTCTAAAACGACACTTATTATGAATCGGAGGGAGTACAATTTATACACTATAAAAATGTATATGATAACTTAAGGAGACGTAATTATTTTACTAGTTATAAATAAAATTGAAAAAAGTTGTCACGAAAAATAAATATTCTCTTTCTATAATTTGATATTTCCAACTATATCCTAGCTTATTGTGCAATTTGAAGCTTGGCACAATCTTTTCCTTTTCTCATATATACGGAACAACTGATAACATCATATTGCATACTAGGCAATCAGCTAGCTTGCACGAACAAGTTCCCGGGATAAAAAGAGACAAACTAAGAAGCGCATGCATTTAGTTTGAATTAGAAATGAATCCAAAAATAGATAACCAAATGAATAGAATTTAATCAGGTAATTAATAACCCTCCGGAAAATGGGACGTCCGTCTGAGGCAACCAAGTATCTCCCATTGTGAAATTATAAACAGTGAAATTCATAGCCTGTGTAGCATTCATCATAGTGTAACCTGGCCACCGCACTCGCATGCTAGTATTAGCTCCAGGACCATAGTTCTGGAACTCCCCATAGTAGAGAGTGTCCAAACCAACAGTACCGTTCCACTCCAGCCAGCCAACTGGACTAATCACTTTGCCAATATAGGATTGCATGTACACGGTTCTTGAGTACAACTTCCATGGCCGACCCAAGTAGCTGAAGGTGGAGTTCAGGTCCATAGCGAGGTCAGGTGCAGCCTCAATGGTGCAGTTGTGAATGGAAATGCCAGTGTTTTGGCTCGGATCAGTACGCCCCTGTGCTGTGAATGCGTTCTTCTGGTTGGCCAATGGCTTGCGAGCGTAAAGGTGACAACTTTGAAACACAGCAGCTGCATTGCCGAAAATGAAGTCTACGGTTCCGTAAATGTCGCAGTCCCTGTAGAATTGTCTTAAGGAGTGTACGTAGAGAGTGTCTTGATACCCTTCGAAACTGCACCTGTAAAACGTGGAGATGTCGGCGTTGTTCCGGACAGCAACTGCCTGATGCTTTTCTGGGCCAGCTGTGTTCCTGAATGTCACGTCCACCGCTAAAAACCGCTCCCCGGAAACAGCTGCAATCGTAACAATTTCTAGTCAGTTATAATTACTACGATTAGGTATAATAAATATAAGTGCTCCGCCACTTCAAATATATCTTCAATCTCCGATGCTATTACTATTTATGCCAACCAAAATTAAAGAAATCATATTAACAAACCGAAGGTTGAAGAATTAAATGTAGTCCATCCATCGATGGCGCTGTGATTCCCGGTGATGACAGTTCGATTGATTCCATCACCAATGAGCATGATGTTCTTCTTATGCTTGGGTACATTAACATACTCATAGTAGTAACCTTCCCTAACGTAAATTACAAAGTAGCCAGCTTCAGGGATGGTATTGTTGGGAGCAAAAGCAACGGCATCTCCAATGGAAGTGAAATTGTCAGTGCCACTGGAGCTTACAATCACAGTATCGTTTATAAGAATGCCATTTCCCTCCAAATCCGCAAGCCTTCGCTCCCTCCCACGACTACAGCTGCTTAATGATTCACAGGAGCTTTTTCTCAAAGCCTGCAATAATATCAATAGGCATCTATAATTAAGTGGACTTTTGGTTAATTTGCACAAAACTTGACATTGTTATTAATATAAACTATTGTTGAAATATGATTGTTTTGTATCAAAATTTGACATGTAACAGATTTGAGTGAAACTAAGTCTATTTTTAAGAAATATATGCTAAACTAATTAATTTTAATTTTAAAAATAAAATGCCTATTTATAAAATCAAAATAATTCACAAATGTTGAAAATAATCAATTTTTAATAAAAGTTAAATTATTTTAAATATATGCACAATAAATATCTTTAATATTAAACTTACACATTTAGTTCACATATATTAAAATATTCTTAATTCAAATTGTACCTTTTTTCACTTTAAAATTTGTGTACATTAATTATTTTTTTAAAAGCAAAAACAAATTATAAATATTGAAGAAATTTAATTATTTTGAAAATTGTGCACGTTTATTTATTACAAGTTCACACACACACACACACCCATATATATATATACATATATATATATATATGTTCCAACTATATGCAATAGCCTAATTGCAATATAATTCAAGTTTAGATCAAATGCTTTTCAATCAAAATCCCTAAAACTATGTTTTAAAAATAGTTATTGTTTTAATACATAAGCTTCTATCTTAATTTGAGTTTTAATGAAGGAAGAGATCGCTCTAGATCAGATTGCTAATTAGTTTATACTAAATCAGCAGAAAGAGTGCCTATTAATATTTGGTAGGGGCAAATTATGTACTCCCTCTTATCCAAATAAAGGTCGTTTTAAAAGAATTTTAATTATTCAAAATAAGTATCATTAGTAACTTTTTATGTATATTTATAATTTTACTTCTAAAATTACCCTTTCATTTCTCTCATATTTTGATTACAGAGATTACACAGATTATATTTTCAAGACACTTCAACATGTAATTAATAAAAATATATCAAACATTTCACTAATTTTCTTAATAAGTGTGTATCTTTTTAAAACGATTTTTATTTTAAATAAAAAAGAGTAGGTTTTTTTAGTGATAGGCATAAGAGAATAAGGCCAACGGTCCTTTTAAAACGACTTTTATTTTAAATGGAAAAGAATAAGTTTTTTTTAATGACAGGGATAGGAGAACAGAGCCAAAGGTAGGTGGGTAAGTAGGTAGATAGTATTAATTAAGCTATCTAAGTTCTAGACGAGTTTTGATAGCCTTTGACCTAATTATTTAGTTTAAAGAATTATTACTTCAAAATTAATAGTTCAACATTCGTAAAACATAAATTAATTGGACGCATGGAACCACTTAACTATAAAACGATACCTTGATCAGAGTTTCAAGGGGTTCACGAACTGCGCTAGTTGTGGAGCCTCTTTCTTGGTGAGACTGAGACCCTTCTTTCCTCTTATTTTTCAACTTCTGGTTCAATGAATGAGTGACCAATCCAAGAGACACGCTATACAACTTTGTACCATTTGACATAGGTGCATATATTGCATTAACAATGCCACTCTTCGTCTCCAACAGCTCATCCCAGCAAGTCTGTTGGTTCGTAAGTATCCCACTTAGAAAGCTCGTAATTCTCTCCACCAACTCATCACTAAAAGACTCTGCCATTTTCAACTCGGTAGATATCGTCTCTAAATACTCAACATTGAGTTCCATGAGCTCCCGACAATCGTCCAACGCTCCAATCTCTAGGTGGGTCATTCTGGATCGTTGCTTTCTGTGAAACAAGTAGTAGTCTATGGCCTTGGAGAATCGGCGTGCTTGTTTCAGGCATTGTTTCACTGAGAACTCACCGTAGTCAAAAGGGTAATGTGGAGATGAACGATAAGTTGATAAGATTGAACGGCAGAGCTTGGGATAGAGTGTGGATGCGCAGGCTTGGGAAGGTAGCTGCGGAGGAGAACGGGCAGAGATGAACCAAGCTGGCGAGGTCAAAGAAAAGATTGCAAAGAGAAATAAGGATGATGTAGGTAACATCCTGGGATTGCTTCGGCTGTTTTAATTTCTTAGGAATCTGGATATGGCACATGTTTACAGATACTATACATTTATATTATGTGTATGGACAGACAAAAGCGCGTTGTCGTTATTGCGTGGGGTGAGGTTCTGATTGTCGGTTCCATCATTTAATAAGTGCATCAGACATTTACATTAACTGAATAGAAGACTTTGAGCAACGCGCCAAGTTGCGTTTGGAAAGATATCCATGAAGATTAAAATTGCACCATGTGAGAAGACGAGATTTACTTTGGTGTTTTATTCTGTTTCATAAATTTTAGTTATTTATTTAATTATTTATATAGGTCTCATGTTTATTTATGTAGAATTCACACGAAACTCATATAAATAAATGACTGAAATTTATGGGACAAAATATGACACTATAATATTTGACAAAGGATTCGAACTCTTCCGTGAGATGTAATCTATCGGAATGTTTTTCAAACTTTGAGAGTTTTTCATCAACATCAATGGCAGTGATTTTTAACCCTGCATTCATAATCCTAGTCTGCCAGTGCTTGTATGTCCCACGCCTCTTAACTCTCTTGATGATCTCGCATGCTATAGCATTGATAGCCTCTTCCAATTTATAAAACCAATTAAATTAGCTTTACATAACAGTTTAAATTATTATAGTGAAACGGTCATTTAACATAGTATTAGAGCCTTTGTGACTAAGTGATTGTGAGTTTAAATCGTACCATCTATTTATTATTCAGCACAAAATAGAGTGAGTTTGTGCAAGTTTCAAGGCTAGAGAGCTTTTCACTTGAAAGAATGTGTTAGTAAATATATAAAACTA
>JANVCL010000174.1:22656-36464 GCA_026546855.1 Erythroxylum incrassatum | reverse complement strand
TGGATTTGTAGTGGTTATTGTGGTGTTTGAGAAGGGTTTGAGGTAAGGGAATGTTAGGAGGGGTTGAGGAACCTTTGAAGGGGGCTTGGAGGGTGAAAATTTCATTTTACCCGAAGGTTACACGGTCTGCCTGTGTGAATTTACATGGGTTGTGTAAATCTGGGCGCAGGGGGACACATTTCACCCGACGGTTACACGGCCTAACCATGTGATTTCACACAGTCCGTGTAATTTGACCCTCTTAACGACAGAATTTCAATTTTTGGTCTTCATAAAAGTTGTAGCCCTAGATGTCTACTTTCCAACCGTCTAAAAACGAAGTTAATCCGACATTTATAATGAAAGTTATGGCGTTTGCGCCAAAGTATGTTCAATTAGAATCAGGATATAAACATGTTGGATTTGTTGGGCCATAACTCCTTCGTCCGACCTCCGATTAAGGCGATTCTTAAGGCGTTAGACTTCAAACACATTTTCCTAACTTACCTTAAAATTTTATGGCCATTGGTTTCGAATTAAGGAAGTTTGATGGAATGGAAGTGAGTATTCGGGTTGGAGAGCTTAATTGGGCTATGAACATACTTTGGATTTTTAAGCATATCTTGAGCTATAGAGCTCCTTTTGAGGTGGTTCTTGGTTCTACATGAACTAGAGACCAAGAGCTACCATTTTAAAGAAGTCAATTGTATTTTTGTGATCTTTGTTATGTGGGCTCGCCTTTGGAGCTTGAGATGTTATGAGAGTGAGGGCTTGTCTTTGAGGGTTAAAGAGTTTGGAAACTCGCTTAGGTATGTTCTTCATTTCCGGACCGATTGTTGGGCTTCGAAAACAGGGCCCAACATCAACATTGGGCATCCTTATGTATTTTGTTTTAAGCTTTGATGTGCATGATGATATGTATTTGTTCAAACTCTTTGAATTAGTAAGGAGGTGAAGAATTGAAATTTCTTTTGTGTATGATTATGAGTATTTTTGTTCAATATCTTTGGAATTGTAATGATATGAAGAATTGAAGTTTCTTTTGTATATGAGTATGCTTAGCTTGTGGTTAGATTTAAATGTATGTGTGTTAGTATTGGTTGTTAAATGTTGGGAGTCGGGTTTTGGAAATTGGGAGTTCGCTGTGGCGAAAGACTTTTCCCGAAGGGTAAGAAGCGCTTACCTTGGGAGTTCATCGCAGCGAAGCTAAAGGTTGGCCGCGGCAGATGCCTTACAGCGAACCCGCCACTTTGTCACGATGTCTATCCTTCAAACTTAAATCCTTTCAAACCTTCCCTCGCGTAATCCTTACCCGACTACCTCAAACGGTTGCTTCGGGATAGGAAACAGGACCCAGGCCCAACAAGTTCAATGATCATATCTCCATATGTGTCATCTATATATGTAATTTAGTAAATGAGATCTATTAATATCCATCCAATAGATAGTAAATGAGATCTACTAATGTCCATCCAATAAATACTATTATATACATATAGATCTAACCAGATCATTAAAGTCCTTATTTGATGATCCTATGATCAATAACACTTTTAGATTAAATCCTAAAGACTTGATTCTCATTATCATAATCTCTATTATGATAGCAAATGTATAAATTTAATCAAGGACTTATCATATTAGAATAAAATACAATAAACATAAGATGATAATATAATCATCTGCCATGTTATTAAACAAAGTTAATAATTACAAAACAAAAATGTATAATCTATTACATGACGATTAGGTCATGAGTATAATTCCAATAAATAGTAGTCATAGTCTACATATGTTATTAATAACATTAATATAACATAGTAGAATAAATCTCAGATATTTATTTTAATTACTTGAAGGATGTACAATATTAAAAGTTATAGATATATAAATTGGTAATCTCTTTATTAATTAAGATTATAGATACTTTTTATCAAAAAAAAATTAGTCGGAAGAGAGTCAAGAAAGAGAAACCAATTTTAACTATATAGAGTTGCTTGAAATTTTTACGAAAATAATATCTTATGCATTAGATGTTAGGCACAACGGGTGTATTTTGTGAAAAGGAAAGATAAAAGGAGCAAAATGGACACAGAATATTTAACGTGATTCACCCTTAACTTTGGGCTACGTCCACGGACAAAACTCAGAATATTTCTTCCACTATTACAAATAGTAGGTATACAGAGATAAAACCAAAATAGTGACTCACAAGGTGTTTCCCAACCTAAAAATACTAACCTCACTATTTTGTCACTCACCAACTCTTTAGGAATAAATTCCCAACTTCAGAGCAAAACAACTCTGGTTTCTCTCTATCTGTTTTTTTTATTGTTTGTTGAAGCATAGAGTGCCTTATATAGGCACTCCGCCGCCTGAAGACAGCTGCCTTGCAGCTGTCTTTGTTTACTTCTTTTCAACAACTACCGCATTTGTTGAAATCAACAAATGCTGCATATGGCTGCACCGCATTCGGTGCCGCCATATTAGACATGGAGTCCCCCCATGTGAGAGGGACCCATGACCAACAATTTTCTCCCAGTGCTGTGCAGGAACAAGATTGTACTCGAACGGAACATTGAAGCGATCACAATATTTAGCCAGACAGCAGCGTTTCTCCTCAATCATTTTTGCTAGGATTTTAGGATTTTTTAATTTTTAATTTTTAGAATTTAATTTCACACATATCGTTAAATAATATATGTGTTTTACGCAGTCACAAAAAGGTAATTTGACGTGGCCCTGTTAACAGGTTATTTGTGTAAAAAAATAAAATTTTGAATATTTCATTGTTACTTTTTATGACTAAGTAAATATTATAAAATTAAGTAAGAACGAATATTTCTTTTTATAATTAACCCTATATTTATCATGCTGAGGAAGAATATGTAATAAAAACATAATTTGTAAAAACGTAACGAAATAAGAATAATAAGAAAATTTTAATAAAATTCAGTTAATTAGATACGTTAAATCCTTAAAGTTTAAAAATATTTGATTTTATATCAATTTATTTTCTTCTAATAAAGATTACAAATTTCTCACATATATATGATTTACATAGGTATAATTAATTATAAAGTTTAACTGATATAATCTCATACAATTTTGCTCCTTTAATAAACTTAACCTAATTTAAACATGATTTTAATAAAGTTTAAAATCCTTTTTAAATTTGAAATTCACCAAGAACATTTTTTTTCATTGTGAACATGGTCATGTCTTACATCGTGTTTTTTATGGATTCTTTTTGAAACATGAATATAAGATCTAATATGCGTATGACCTAGGCTTAGGATTGGTATGGAAGCTCGAATTTATTTGACCCCACCCAACCCAACCCAACCCAACCCAAAAGTAATAGACACTACTCAATTTGGCCTATACATTTTAATTTACACTGCAAGAAAACTATGGAGTAGCAACGGAAACTTAACGACGGAAAAGAAACCGTGGGAAATTAGTGACGGAAAGTTGATTAATATAGTGACGGTAATAATATCCATTACTAAATATGGAGAGAATTCGTGACGACAAAATTGGCAACGAAAGTTAGTGAGGAAAAAATATGTCCTTCGATAATTGAACAAAGTTGGCTACAAAAAAATACCAACGAAAAACATAAACTATAAGAGAACTCTAAAATAGCGACGACTTTTACCGAAGGTACAAAATCTGTAGGCAAACTATAAGAAAATTCAAAAATTGTAAAGAGAAGCTTTGGCTTCTCTCTAAACTTTCCTTTGTGATTTTTGAAGCTCAAGCCTCGCCATTATTGGTTTTTATCTTTAACTTGGTCTTGTTTCTCCTCTTCTTTATTTGTTCCTTATTACCTATTCCTTGGTGTTCATTTTTAAGGTATTTGTACTCCCTTCTACTAAACCTTTTAGGGATTTTTGGTCACTCCTATTTGTCCTTTCTTATGGCTAGTGGATTCCTTCTAGGTCACCTTACTCTATTAGATAGCCTTTTCTCTCTCAAGCCTTTATTCCTTTAAAAACTTTGCTTCATCAATGTTCTCCAACAGAATATTACCGACAGTAAATAAACTGTCGGTAATTACCGATGGATATCTTGTATCGGTTGGTAATATTGTCGTGGAAAAGGAAAAGATTTGGTGACGGAAGTGTCCGTCGGTAATTTCGTCGGTAAAAGCATCGTCTTCCCGAAGGTTAGTGATTGTAACAAAACGACGTTGATTTTGATTAGAAAAAAAAACGACTTCGTTTTGTTTATACAGGGAAAACGTTTTCATGCGTTCCAAAATGATATCGTTTGAAGCATGGACGACGTCGTATGGTTTAAAACCAAATGACGTCGTCTTGGTTCCAAACGAATAGTTTAATGTTAACCAAAACGACGTCGTCTTGGTGAACTGAAGAATGTTATATAAGTTAACCAAAACGATGACGTTTAGTTTAAAACCAAACGATGACATTTTGTTTTAATTAAAATGCAACCCTTTCTCCCCCCCAACCCGTCGTGTGTGCCTGTTTCCTCTCCTTCTTCCTCCTTTAGCTGTCACTCCGGCATTCGACGTCGTCTGGCCTCCATCGAATTGTTGCGTCTCCGGCGTGAGGAGTCGTCTTCTCCGGCGGTTTTCATCAAGGTATGGCCGTCTTCTCCGACCTCATCTGCTGTCGATGTGTGGGTGTTTGTGGATGAAATTTTTTCAAAATTTGGAGTTAGTTGTTGACGATGGGTTGGCTCCATTGGTTTTGGTTGTTATTGTTTAATCGTTTGCTGTGTAAACTACTAGGCATGATGGTAAATAATGAAAAAATGTTGTCATTTTGTTAGGGATGAAAATTTTCTGCATACCATGAGTTCGATGAAATGTATGCAAATAAGAGTTGAACTTTTTGGAATAGATGCTATATTATTAATTATACTATAAGTTTTTGAACCCATTTGTTAATCTTTTTCAAGCCTACGTAATAAAATTGTGACCCATTATAAATTGTAATTTAACCTAGGTCATATATTTTAATATAATCTTTTATATCATCAATTAGATAATGTATTGAAGCGGTAATGGATTAATCTATTAGATAATGTATTGAAGTAAGTTTAAGGTATTTAAATGGCATAACAATTATATACTAGCATACATAAAAGATGGTAATCTTATCCTTATAGTTTATACGTACTTAGATTTTATTATATTTAGATGGCACTAAGCCAAGTGTCACAATATTGACTTTACGGAGATGCATCACAAATTGAACGATGACGAATTCTCAATGGGGAATCTGTTGAGTTGATTAAAAATTTATATCCATAATTTAGTATTGTGATAACAATTAAATAGTGCAACTTAGTAAAAACAATAAAAATACCATAAGTTGTAACCATTTAGAAGTCAAATGTTTTATTGTTATAAAACTTATATAAGACATTATTAGGACTAAGTATATGTTACTTAATCCACTAATTAAAGGACTATGCCTTAATGTTTATAAGGCACATGTTACTAACATGAGTATGCTAAAGTGTTTTATGCTAATAATTAGCCTAGTTTTTAATTTTACTCCAATATAAGTTTTCAGGTAATGTAATTGAATTGCATCATTTATTATATGATGATCATCATTGCATAGTAATAAAGATTATTATTTTTTATGCATTATTTCATAGCATATCATAAAGATACAAATTCTTAAAAATATGTGTTAATCTGAAGTAATTAAATCAAAACAAGCATGGGGACATATACAAAGTTAATATTAATTCTTATTTCCATGTCTCATGATATAAAAGAATTTTCAAAGTACAAATGGGTATTCTTAAGACATAAGAGCATATAAGATTTTTATCTTATAGAGGAAATTTCTTTTGTAATTTAGCATTAAGTGAGAAATGAAGACCGATAATAATATATGGCATAATCAAATAATAATGGACTGAATTGAGAATAGACATGTAGTTTAGATACCCAATTTGAGTTGTGGTTACTGGTCAATATAGAAGTGTATTTTTATTGCAGGGGGCCCTTATTTTAAATAGGGTCCTCATAAAATGTGACATA
The DNA here is from genome assembly GCA_026546855.1 of Erythroxylum incrassatum. Classification (NCBI taxonomy): domain Eukaryota; kingdom Viridiplantae; phylum Streptophyta; class Magnoliopsida; order Malpighiales; family Erythroxylaceae; genus Erythroxylum; species Erythroxylum incrassatum. Next base: position 30,457 of record JANVCL010000174.1, on the reverse strand, counting down.
ATTGTTTTTTAATTAAAACAAGAGCAAACACAAGTTATGTACACTGTAATGTTTTTATTATCAATTAAAATAATTTTAACTTTATATCATTAATTAATTTTTTATTAATTTATTACGCACAGATAATTGCTAACTCTTAAAATTATGCATTTATCACAAGATCATGAAACCGAATTTAAAAAAAATCTTACTTTTAATTACTGATGGAATATAAAATACCGTCGGAACATCAATGTATTTTACCGACGGAAGTTCTAACAATGTCGGTAAATGCGACGGTATTATATATTTCGTCGGTAAATATGCATACTTTTGCGATTTTATTGACTAGATTTAGCAACATCAACCAGTCCACCGGTAAATTAGATTTATTTTTATGATGGTATTACATATTCCGTTGGTAAATATGAAAAATTTTCCATTACATTAACTTCGATTTACCGACGGAAAGTCATCCGTTGGAAAATTTTTCCGACGGTTACGTCGTTTATGTTTTCCGTTGGTACATTATACTGACAGAACATCGTCCATCGGTAAATTACTGACGGAAACACAAATTAACATCCATTGTTAAAGTTACTTACGACCTTTTAACGACACCTTTGTCCGTCGTTGATTTCCGTCAGTAATTTATTTTACTGACGAAATTCTACCGTTTACTGACGGATTGTTCCATCAGTAAACAACTTATTTCTTTTAGTGTTATGAAACGACGTCATTTTACTCTAGGTAAAATGACATCGTTCAATACGTCTTTTGCCTCTTCCTACGTTATTTATTCTCTTCTCTTCTTTGACATTGTAGATTAATCTACAGTGTAGCCAATTGAAGCTTGAAGATGTTCCTCTCCCTCCTGCATCTCTGTTTGCTGCTCGACCCTTACTTCCTCTGCCCTTGCTTCCTTCCCCTTCCCTTACATTCAATCTCCACTCTTTAGAACAACTACTTCACTCGCCTTTATTGCATTATGTATTTCATTTTCTGGTTTTCCTCAATTAATCTCTTGTATTTTTGGCAAGTATTGCAACCAAGGGTGTGCATATACCTATTTGATATACAACTACTAATTATTTGTGAACTCTTCAAATATCTATGTTAATTGTGTTCTGATTTATTTTTTTTAATTCCTTACTTGGTATCAATCTTTTGAGTCTTAATATTGTTGTTGTTATTGCATTTTATGATTATACGAGAGGTTTCACTCTAATAACCTATTATGCTTTCCATAAAAAAATCAATGTCAACTTGTACATTTTAAGCTCTTTAGCCAATCTTAATATATACTTGCTTGGGTCATATAGAAATTATCATTTAGTTATAATAGTTCTTGTTTTGGACGTACTTAATTAGAGTATATATGTTATTAATTTCAATTTTGTTATCTTTTTAATAAATCTAATATATAGTTACTGACTAATATTTTGTTTTTAATACAATATACCTATATGTCAAAATTTTATTCATTGCATCCCTATAACGAGAGCATCCTTCACCCATATTTCATTGATCTGGAAAACTTTTCTTTAAGATGATTGCTGGTTACAATTTTTGTTTTTTAGTGAACTCTTAACAATTATATGCTTATGAGAAAAAGAAGAAAAAATGATGATTTTCATAGAGATATTTTATAAATGGAAGATTTAGAGGTGGAGAAAATCTTGAGAAAATCTTGTTATTTGATTTCAATTTTAGTAGTGCAACTTTTGAAATTGAGATAAATTTTTTCATTCTCATTGTAAAAAAATATAAATGAACTTAATCTTGAATTGAATTCTATCAAGAATGTAACTTCTCAATAATTGAGAAAAATGTAGTTATCCTAAAAGGAAATTAAAGGGAGGTTTAGTGGAGGGTGTTAAATAATTTATCCATTTTTTATGGTTTCACCATTAGTACGCTAAAAGGAAGTTAAAAGGGAGGTTTATTGCTAGAGTGTTCTACTAATTACTATGATCCATATAATTAAATACAATTTGACTATGTGAAATTTTATGTGAAGCTTTAATATGTTGTATGTTATGTTAATTTACGAGAACCAATTTGTGTTGTTTATTAAACTTCTTTGCTTTTGATTTATTTTAATCAGTATAAAGTATTATTTACCATTTCAAATTAATCAATTTGTATATGAGGTTCTACATTTTTCATGATTAATGATGTTTTAATGTATTAAAGTATCTTGAAGAATAAATAACTAATGCTTTCCTACTTATATATGTTGATTGTTTTAGATGGATGAGCATATTCTTTCAGTGGAGGGTTCTAATCCGATACCAAAAATATACCTACAAATAGTTCTAATTCGATACCAAGTGAAGAAATGATTTAGGTTGAAGGAGCAATAACGAGCACCATGGAATTAAAAGATTGAAAAGTTCAGATTCAAGGAAACAAGAAGATGGTAGATTCGAATTAACCTAAAATTAAATTTGATGAGCAGGGTTTCAAATTTACCTACTAGACTTCACGAAGAACTTGTCCCGGGAAACTTAGATAAGGGTAAAGAACAAACCAAGAAAGATTTTTAGGATCAAAATCACGCCACAATCTGATTTAGTTGACAAGTGATGTTCAATTCCTAAGTTGAAATGAACAAGAGGGTCTTCTCCTCTCAAGATGGCTGACAATTTCCCAATCCTTCTTTCTACTATTGTTTACCATATATGGGTTGAAAGGAATGCTAGATCCTTCAAAGATGAAGCCAAGGATGTTGGGAGCGTGAGCCTTAGAATAATCTCCTAAGTTGTGGACATTCAGAGCTCAAACACCTAGAGGAGGTAACTCAAATAGAAAGTGTCAATTTTACTAACATTTGTCTTCTGTAGGTTTGATAGCGCAGGAACTTCATTTGCCAAACAACATGTGAGTCACCGTTATAAGAGCAGACAGGAGGAGAGTTGGAGGTTCCAATTTCCTCCAGAGTTCATAGCAACAAAGTGGCGGTATCCATGGAGATCTCCCAAGATTCAAGTTATATTTCTTCTTTCTACAAGCAGAAGGATCAGGAGATTACCATAAAGCTTTTGTTTTCTTATATTTATGTTGTCTTATTTGGCTTGTGATTCTGGTTGTTAGAGGTTAACATATGTCTGGTCACTGTTGGGTTATAATGTGTGGCTAAGGTTGGAACAATGGTGTGATGAATTGTTCTGGAAGTGAGGGTGAGATGTAAGGGGTTTTGGAGCCTCCACATTTTTATTTTAGTACCTCCCCTTGTGAAACCAAGCTCCTTTATTCAACAAGTGCATATGAATATATTAGTTTGTTACTAATGCCTTAAAAGACCATTGATTGATTAGTCTTTAATGTTGTACATTCATTTAGATCTGTATAAAATTTTCTAATTTAACAAAAAAAACAATATGATCAAAAGTTGTCCTCTAAAAACCCTAAAACATAAGTATTTATACCTAGGCTTAATGCTAAAAGACTTGAGCTTAAAATACATGGAAGCCCAAAATATAGTTTTAACTTAAAACAAGTCCAAAATAGAATAATAAAACTCGTCTAGGCCTGGCCAAACACGCTCCCAAGTCTGATCATAATGTGCAGCCCAATATAATGGTCTTCAAGTCCCAATTGACTCCAATCTAAGGATTTGAGATAAATGAATCAATTTGGGTTGTGGTTAAGATATCTCTCCTCCAATAAGCTTGGTGCACTCCATTCTCTCCATAAATTGGCCCACAAGCATATAGAGAGCCTCCTTGAGTCTCTCGATCCTAGCTTTGGACATAGATCCAACTAGAATGACAAGCTCTCCCCCATCCCGCATGCTAGCTCCATGGTGAACCTTGCTCTTGCTCACATCAAGTAGGTTCATTGAGACATGATATGTGAAATCACTTCATTAAGCCTAGATTAACAAATAGAGTAAAAAAGGTTGAATATAAGTATTGTCACAAGATGTCAACCGGGAGTTCTAATGTTGAAACCTCTCATTTGAAGAGATACATCGAGTTATGTAACAAAAGAAAAGATTGCATCAGAAGCTCAAACATTTTTTTAACCTCAACCTAATAAAAAGGAAGAGTGAAATGACTACTATAAGTAATGATTAAAAAATTTGATCTCTCAACCTACACACTTTACCTAACCGTTAATTAGTTATGAAGTAACCTATTAGTAGCCATAAAAACATCCAAGATCTCTCTCTAAATGTCATGTTAGCTTCATGTGTGAATTGTTTTCAAGGCTACCCACTCTCGTGATACATCCAAATTGATTTCCTAACTCCAATCCTCAATGTAAGCAAGGCATATAAATTTCATACCTCATAAGCATTAAAGCAAACCATACATTAAACCAAAGTGAGTTTTTACATAATTATGGTAGGAACAACCCCAAAATCTACTTAGAAATACATTATAATCATCAATAAAATCCTAAAAAAAATTCCATACATCTTCTCTATACAATAACTAAATAAAAACAAACGAGAGAAGGCAGAATAAAAGGCTTATGTATTGAAGAAAAAATCTACAACTTGGTGTGGCAGCTTTGAGATCTCTTGAAATCCACCAAAAATTGTATTTATCTTCGCCCTTTTGTGTGTTGCACAACCCTCTTTTCTTTCTAGGGTTTAAAATGGAGTTTTTATACCCCCTATAAGTGCTTAAACCGACTTAGGATGGTTATGAAGCAAGCTGGAATTGATGTAAGTAAATTGATAATCAACACAAACAAGGTCCAAAACCTATTCAAATATTGACACTGTAAGTCCCCAAATTGTACCTTAGTTAAAATGTTACATATTCATGAAAATACATGTATGATAGGTGTTAAAAATTGTGAGATGATTGAGAATTGCATATGACTTGAATTTTAGTTTAATGGATCATACTTAGTGATTTGGAAGTAATTGATACCATTAGAAAATTGATGCATTAAAATGTACATTTGGACAAGGAAAATGTCAAGTGGCAAGACAAGTTGGTACATGAAAATTGGATGACTAAGCATATACATTTAGTGACATTTGGCATAAGTAAATAAGGAAGAAATGGTAGTATAATTGAATGACATGTGGCATCATTGATTAAGTGACAAATGGCCTAATAGATGTGAGACATTTGGTAGCTTAAAGGGAGGACAAATGTGATATATGCATTGGTGACAGGTGCTCCTCCAAGGTTATGACACCTAGCAAATTAGATGTTAAATTAGCAAGAAGTTTCTGTAGTCTTCATTGAAGCATCTCCACCGAAACCATTCACCCTCTCTTAGCTTTACATTTTTTCTTCAATTTCACTTAGAATTCTTGCAAGATATTACATCAAGAGAGCTACCATATGTTATCTTCTATTTTGTTGTCTTTTGATGTTAAGAGCATCCTAGTTTCACTGAGATTTTGGGCTTATGTTGGTTGTTTAGAAGGCTAGTTTGGTTTGTTCTTTGGAGTTAAATAGGTAAGGGAAGGCTAAACTTGATTGCATGCTATAATATGAATTATTTGATGCTTGAATTGGATATAATATGTATTGAATTTATGATTAATTGAGGGAACATGATAGTTTTTGATAGCTTTTGCTTAATTTTTTTTTTTTGCATGAAAGATCATGGATTGTGAGCTGCTTTATGAATGAATTTTGAATTGGTTTGGACATGAATTTGATGAGATATTGAAGCATGAATAAGGTAGAATTAAAGAGCAATTAATGGAATTTGGTGAAGGTGTATCGAATGGAAGTGAAGCAGTCAAGTTTTGGAAACAAATTGGAGGTTGTAAGTGAGTGAACCATCCCATAATCGTGGGAATTATAAGGCTTATTCCCATGGTCGTGGGAAGTGCTTAGAAAGAAGAAAAGGTCAGTTTAGGGCAATTGCTGGACTATATAAGGTTAAGGTACTTAATAATGGTTTAAATGGACTTAATTGAGGTTGAAAATGAACCTAATTGATGTTGAATTAATTGAGTAATAGTTCATTTAATTATGGATTGTTACTTGAGGTCATTACTTATTCAATTGTGTGGTTAGTGAATAATGCGTAGTTATGGTGTGTTCAAGGATGAATGAGTCCTTACGAATACAAATGTGTTTCAAATGAGTTATATGATGTGAATTGATTATGATTGTTTGTGAATTTGGAATTTGTGTAATTATATGAAATGTGTAAATACATAAGGTATTTAATGGTAAATTATTGCATATGTTTATGCTCATAAGGTATATTAAGTTTTTTGGATGTGCATGTATATGTTCAATTTGAGGAAAAAGGGAATAAAGACATATGTTGCACAACATCTTTTGTATAGGATTCTAAACTCTAATATGGTTTGGTTGGATATAATGATGCCTGTTGGCCCCCGAAATTTTTTTATTAAAAAATAAGTATGATTTAAATGAATTATGAGGTTTGATGGATTAATTTTTGGAACTAATTATTATGTCAATGTTAGTAGGATTTTTATGACATAGGTTAATTTGATTAAAGGATTAAAGTAGTAAGATGTTATAAGGGCAAATTGGGTATGACATTTAAGTTTAAAAGATATAAGGCTTATATGGAGGGGCAAAATGGACATTGCAAACTCATTAAGGCTATTAAAAGAAGAAGAAGTTATTTTCTTGTATTTTAAGAAGGAAGAATCATGGGTGAAGGGAAGAAGAGAAGAAAAGAAGAGAAAAAGAATAGAAGAGCTAGGATTTGGAGATCTTTGAAGAGTTTGAAGAATTTGGAGCTTCAACAAGTAAGTATGAGCATCATTCTTCTTGATTAGATGAATGAAACATGTTTTGATGTTAATTAAGGGATGAATATGTGTGGGAAGTTTTTGAGAATAGGTAAATGCATTTGTTTTGATATTGGGTTGAAATGAGCTTAGAAATGAAATAGAATGATGGTTTATAGTTAAGATGAGTTATATTTGAAAGATCGTAAGTATATGGATGACAAATGCCGAAAAATAGGTCTTTGGGAGGTTTCTGGGCTCGTTCGCGACGGTGAACTTTTGCCTTCACCACGACGAACTTCAACAATTTCGCCGCAGCGAAACCCAGTTTTCCTGCACATATATGTTCCAATATTTTGAGCATAACTTTTGTTGTATATGTTCAAATGAGGTGATTTTTGATTCATTGTAACATAGAGACATAGGGATAAAATTGTTATGAAGGAATAAAGTTCCAATTAAGTCTCTAAAGATCTCAATTTTTGAAGGGAAGTTGAGCATAGAATGTTTTTTAGTATTGGAACAAACCAAAAATGATTGGGGCATAAATTTTAGAGTACTGAACCAAATTGAATGATTTTAGAGTCATTAGAAACTTAAGATAATGGGGAACATTGTGATAGAAGAAAGTATTATCAAATTTCTTCATTTACTTGATCATAAATTGGAATTCCTATTGAATGCAATTTTTGGCTATTGTTAAAGGAAATCAAGGAAGGCAAGAGGAGCAAAGAATAAGGCACCTTTAAGCAAGTCTTTAAGCAAGGAAATAAAGGTGGGCACATGTTTGTAATAGAATAAATAAGCTATTACTGTTTTTTTTAAATCAAAGAAGCTTTCTGATTTTATTTGCATCATAAGTGTTGCATCATTGTTCATAAATGATTTGTGAAATCTGCTATATGTTTGTTACATGATTTGAGTGATGTTTTTCAGAAAGGAAAAGATCATGAAAGTGATATCCTTAAAAAGATGCATGTTTATGAAATCATATTTTCAAAAATGGTTTTCAAGATATATGTCAAGTATATGAAAAAGCAAGTTTACAAGGAATGCCATTTTGGGCAACAAGTCTACAAGATTTTGAAATCTATGTGTTATGTGGGTTTGTGGTAGTCCCTCAAGAAC
>JANVCL010000171.1:47334-60320 GCA_026546855.1 Erythroxylum incrassatum | reverse complement strand
ACTCAGAAATTACAAGATCGGCAAACAGTAAGGAGCTCGACAAAGAAGAGCTCGATCAACTATGAGGAGCTCGGCAACTATGAGGAGCTCGGCAAAGAAGAGCTCGATCAACTATGAGGAGCTCGGCAACTATGAGGAGCTCGGCAAAGAAGAGCTCGACCAATCAAAGCGAAGAGCTCGGCCAATCAAAGCGAAGACTCAACGTAAAGAGGTCGGTCATCCAGACCCCTCGGCCAATATAGCAAAAGGGTCGGCCAACTCTCGATCGGTCAGTCAGTCAAAGGTCAAAGATCGGTCAGTCAGTGATCAGTCAAAACATCAAGGTCGAGTAGCGAAAGGATCAATTTACGATGATTGGGGTCGATCGGCCAAACAAAGGTCGATCGGCTAAAAGAAACTCGGTCAGCCGCAAGAACATTGATCGGCCTCAAATCAAAGCTCGGACAAGAATACGGTAATTAACTAACCTATCGGTTGGTAATCGCTTCGCCCTTGCACGGGCGATCAGTCCACGTTCACTCACTCGATCGGTTGGTGGTTCCATCCGACCATCAACTTTCTCACCCTCATCTCAGTCGGTCGGTCACCTTTCATCTCAGTCGGTCACACCAATCAGTCATAATTCACTCGCTCGGTCAGTCGGTCATTCACCCAATCCGACCAAGCCATGCCAAACTAATTCATACCCTGTGTCTCTCATGGAGATCACAAGTACCAGATCGGTTCCTAGCCCTTCCTTTGGAGACGGGATGTTACATCTATATTAAAACCAAAAGCTTTAATGCCTCTTAAAGAATAGAAAGAGTCATACAATAAAGTAAGATGAAATTATTTTACTTGGTGAGCCTTTTGGATCATCAAATTAACAAAGTGAGCTTACAAATAATAATTCAAAATCTAAATTGACCTTGAGGACCTTTGTTATTTTTTTCCCTTATTTTGGATCTTCATTTCATCAACTAAAAATTTTAACATCCCTTTTTCATCTTTATACATTAACTTCTTGGGTTAATGGACTCATTTTGATATAATATTGCTTTTATCATAATAATAAACACATTATAGTAATTTTTCTTTGTTATCATCAAAACATCAGTTGGAATTTCCCCTGCTTCAACACTTATATTATGTTATATAATTCTAGAAAGGACCTTAATACATAATGAAAAGGTAATGGGATAAAAGATCCCCTTGCCTTATTACTTTTTCACCCTTAAATATGTTTAAAACTTCACCGTTGATGAGCATACAAAAAGAAGTAGTGGTGATGCATTGTCCTCTCTAAGAAATAAAAAGAGATGGAAAACTAAAAGATTTTAAGGAGTGAAGGATGAAAGCCCAATCCACTGTATCAAATTCATTATGGAGTTCATTCTGTAGCATACAATTCTTGCTTAATCCTTTCAAATGATAATTTTTAAGTAATTATTAGGGGATTGATAAGTGTGAATTGCATCATGTTTTAGGGGTTAATACGATATGTATTTAATTGTTAATTCAATCGTTTAGTATGTGTTTATGTTAGAATTGTGTTTATTTGTTAATTACTTATGTTTAAGTGTTTTTACGGGTTAGTATAAGTCTTTGATATTAATTGTTATGTTTTTTAGGTACCTTGGTGTGTTTGTTAGTGTTTTAGGGTCAACATTGAAGAACGGAGAAGTTTCAGAGACACTTGGGCTTCTCTGAAACAGTTGTGTCACGATCGTAATAAAAGCACTAGAGTCAGCCGACGATTGTGGCATCTGAAACAATTGTGCCACGATCGTGACAAAAGCACTAGAGTTAGCCCATGATCATGGCCCAGATGCCACGATCATGATAGAAGCCTAAGACAAGGCCCACGATCGTGGCCTGCTTGCCACAATCATGACAGAAGGCTCAGATGGGGCCGACGATCGTGGCCAGTGTCGAGTAGACTTGCAAACACTTAAAAACGTCAAGTTTTAAGGGAGTTTTTGGACCTTTTGGACCCTAAAAAATTCCTAAGGTTGTCTAGAACACATAAGGTATATAAAGAATAAAACAAAGAGGATGAGGGAGCTTTTGCATCAGCTACTTTTAGAGAGAAACCCTAGAGAGAATTGTTGAGAGATTTAGAAAGAGAAGAAGGAAGAGAGAAGTGGAGAAGAAGCCAACATTGACATACTTCCCGGATCAAAAGTTTCTGACATTGTTGCCTCTCGTCTCTAGTTAGAATCATATTTCCTGTTATTTTTCATTTTTATTATTGTATAGAATTGAAAATTGCAATTTGATGATATGATTGTGAATGTTGAGATATTGTATACTCACATTCAGATTTTTTAATCTTTGATTTAATAAAATTTGATTGTTTTATATTTATTGGAATTTTTGTGATTGATTTTTGTAATTGCATAATTCGGTAATTGACTGAGAGGGTGAATCAAATGAAAAGTAATTAAATTGGGCTAACAAGAGTAGGTGATTTAATAAGAATGATAAATTAATCAAATCAATAATTGAGAGAAGAGAAATCTTGCATAGGTTCCCAATAGTTTATTAGACAACCTCAAATCTAATTAAGGTTTTGGATAGATTGTAAATTAAGAAATTACAATTTTCCATAATCTGATTAAGGTTTATAATTTAGAGTTAATGGTTATAACTTGAGAGAGAGTAATCAAACCTAGGATCGTCTAGAACCAATAATCCGATAATTCATTATTGATTAGGTTAGCGTTAAAGATAGGTAAAAATTTCCCTTTCTCTCAATTGATAGTTCCTTTATGTTGATTCTTGAGTGTGTGTTGCAATTACTACTTTGTTAATATTTTCATAATTGATTTTTAGAATTTGAGTTGCGTGATTGAATTAATTTCTTGCCTTTCTTTTGTTACATTTTGAATTACTGCAAATTGTTTTGCCCTTAGATTTTAGGATTAGATAATCCCTCATCATAGGATCGACACCTTAGGTACTACGCGAACGACCCGTACGCTTGTAGATTATCAAGGTTATTAATTAGAACTTACATACATCGAAAAACCATGATCATGTTTTTGGCACCGTTACTGGGGAGGCGATTAGTTTAGTTCTTTAGTTTAAGGTATTTTCACTATCTTTTGTTTTCTTAAAAAAGAAAAAAATTATATAGAGAGAAAGAAGTTTGGGGCATAAAGTAGAGATAAAATAAGACGTTGTACAATAAGAAATGAGACAACTGAAAAGCTAGATGCCAAGAAGAAATGGAAAGAACAATGATGGAAGATAGATATTATAAGGAGCAAGGAACTTTTGCGAATTACAATGAAGCATAGTATGGTTGGGGAAGTAATGATCTTTATTGGAACATGTACACTCCGAGGTGGCAAAACCACCCCAATTTCTATTGGTCTAACAATGTAGGGACTCATTTAGGACGTCAAGACCTATTAGGACTTCATTAAGATGAGTCCAGTTTATGGGATTCCAAATTGGATAAGATCTTAGTTAAGCTCACGAACATGGAAGAGGGCCAGAAGAGACTAGAAGAGCAAATTGAGCAAATAACGGAAAATCATGCCTCATCTATTCATAACATAGAGATTCAAATAAGACCACTTTCCCATAAATTTTGTAAGAGAAGTGTAGAAGACTCTCTAAGTAATATGGAAATACATCAAAGAAAGCAATATGAAGCTATCGCGCCTAAGAATGGGGGAGAGCCAAAAGGACCAGTGGAAAACCAAACTTAACCCCACCTTATTAAAGACCAAGAGACAAAGAAAGAGATTGAAGAAAAGAAAGCCAACCTTCCCTTTTATTCACCAGTTCTTGATATGCCAGATGTGAACATCGAAAAATCTTAGGTAGATGTTTATGAAAAGAACCTTATCCTTTTGATTAATGATGACTAAATGACATTCAATATGAATGATGTATTTAAGAATTCGAAGGATAGTAGCTCATTTAGGATAATTGATGTGTTCAAATCTTATAAAGAACAAAAGGATGAAGAAAAGATGACAATAGACATCGAGTTTGAAGAAGCTATGAAAGTCTTTGTTCGTGAAGCGGAAGAAGCAGAGGAGACGAAGGTGATTAAGGAAGAAAGTGAGCAACTTACCTTCTTACAAGACAAACTGTTGGATTCAATGGAAGATTCAGGGAATTTTGTTATTCCCTATTTGTTGACAATTCACTCCAAAAAAATTTATTGAGCTTAATTGATTTTCATAATGTTATTAATATTGTCCTTCTGATTATTTTGCAATTTGTAGCTTACTTTTAGACAAAACCAATGTTGAATAAAAAATTTGGAAATAAATCATCATAATTGATCCCAGTTGAGTTTTCAAGGATAGAGCGTCGAGCTACTAACATTAAAAGAAGCACTGCATGGGAGGCAATCCATAGACTGTTAAATTGATGTTATTTCTTTTTATTTCTAGATAGTTGAATTCCGCTCAAATAAAATTGGGAAGGCATAAGACTTCGCCATTAATTAAATGATCGAGGAAGTAAGCAAAGAGAGGTCAAAGGACCATAAATAGTTAAGAAGGGATTTCGAGGAATTGGAGAAGAACAAAAGAAGAAGAAATATAAAAAATTGGTGAAAAAAATTGAAGGACACAATTGTGGCCTGTGGCAGGGTAAAAATAGGGACATGTGAATGTCATTTTCAATTTTTACCATTTAACCCTCTAATTACGTATATATTCATTTCTAACATCACTTTTTCACTCACTTTCATTTTTTACTTTATGCCTTTAAGCTTAAAACCTCCAAATATTCTCACTTCTCTCTACCCAAATTTCAAACTTCTAGTTTCTTCCAAATTCTACCAACTCGCAAGCCAATATGTTGCATATCAAGCAAATAATAAAGAGTGATCAATCAACGGGACAAAATCAAGTCTCTAGACGAGAGAAAAGGAACAGGGCAGCTGATTACGAAGCACCTTTCTCGATCTTCTCGGATGAGGAAGGTACCCATTTTCATTCTCTTCGTAATAAACAAATTATGGTTCCAAAGTATTTTCATTTTGAAACTTTAAATAGATTAGAATTGAGAGACAAGGTAGAAAGTTTAGTAGAGAAAATTCAATGGGGTCAGTTCATTCAATTTCAATTCCCAATTTACGAAGAACTTACCTTAGAATTTTTTACATCCCTTCAGTATGAATCCAACAAATCTAGGGAATTGTGGTTTAAGTTGCGGGGACAACTTTATGGGCTTGATTATGAAACTTTGTATGAAATTTGTGGTTTCCCCGAGTCATCCGTAGTGAATTAACACGATGATTTTCGTGTCAACCCTTACTAGACTAAACTAACTAGGATAGACTATTTTAACGCTAAAAACGCACACAATAACATCATTAGGAGCCATGACCACTTATTGATGCACAAATTCATATGTCAAACATTTTTGACAAGATAGAAACCAATAAGTGTTAAACGAAACAACTTTTCATGATGTGGTGCATGGATCATAGTATCTAAGTTTGCACAACCACCCACATCTTTAACGCAATTATTGCTGCTCGAAAGAAGAGTAGCAATAACTTAGGAATGAGTTACTTGGTTTCGACCATAACTAATTACTATGGAGTTGAGTGCAACAGACTCACAGTCTACTGTCCTGAATTCATGAACCGTCATCATCTATGGCAAGTTGAAATCCTGAAATCCCATAATATGGATCTTTAGGATATTAGTGCCAATACATATGTCAAGGGCAGGATTGGTCAAGCAAGTTCAAGTGCTCAATAACAATAAGAAGAGGATTCAACCAGCGAGGAATCCAAGGAAGAAGAAGAAACAAAAGAATCAGGCTGGAAGAAAATACTAGATGCAATATCCGCAAACACTAAGGTAATTACATATACACTTGCGGAGAACTCTAGAAGGATGAAGGAGATGGCCCAAACTCAATGATGTTAGAGCTAAGACATATGTCGTATCCATTGTTATTTCAAGGCTCAGGGCATTCAACTGCCACCTTTAACACCATCCCCGCCACCATCACCATGAGACTTTGTTTTAACTGTCTTTCTTTTTAAATTTATTCTTTATTTTTATTTATTTATTTGTTTTACTTTAATGTATGTTTCTTCTTTCCTTACATGTTTGTTTGTCCCCTTCTCACATTGAGGACAATATGTTGTTTAAGTGTGGTGAGGATTATGTGTTTTGCTTTGAATGTGATTTTTCATATTGTATAATAGTTGTTAGGTTGCATTTTGTGAATTGTGTGAATATGTCAATGACTTAGATGGATTGGAATTAATTTAATTTCAAACATATTCTATTAGGTTGTGAAGAATCATTAACTCACAAAATTAGTGAATCGGGGTCTTTGGCTAAATATGCAGTATAATTAGGCTTTAGTGTTAGTTTGTCACCCTCTAAATTGTCACATTCATTCATAATTTGGGGCCTTTAGACTTAAGTAGCTTTGCTAGTATGTTTTCATAGAAACGAGTAGCTAAAGTAAGAAGGTAGGCAATAAAAAATAAGTTTGTTAATTTTAAATAAATAACTATTTTGCTGGCCTTCGGGTTATGAATAGAGTTAGTAGCCAGTTGAAAACGTGATGTAGATGAGTAACCAAATTGACACGCATCACAAATGTGTGTCTTCGTGTTAAAAGGTTATAATGACGTTCCAACTAAGCAGCTTAATCAAAAACATGATTTAGTTGAGTAACCACATAGACATTCATTACCAATGTTTGCCTCCGCGTAAAAAGACTAAGTCCATATTCACAAAAAGTAAATAAAATAAAAAATAAAAATATATAGTGCATTTTTGAATAAAAACCTACCGAACTTGTAATAGCTTGACTTTTCATGAAAACGTACTTGGGAATAGTTATAGAGTCTGAATGACCAAAGAATTATTAATGTGTGTGTGCAATTGAAAAAGAGTAAACAATTTAACAATTGAGTATGGATTAATATGTATATTTAGTTCAAAGCCCCAAAATGCAAATTTTGCATGTTAATGATTTGATATAACTTGAATGATTGTGTTTAAAATTAAATTTATTTCATGAAGCTGAAGCCATTTTCTCTTTATTGCATTGTGTGTTGTGTGATTTCGTGTGTTTGTTGTTTTGTTTACTTGAGGACAAGCAAATGTTTAAGTGTGAAGATATTGATAAGTGTGAACTGCATCATGTTTTAGGGCTTAATTCGATATGTATTTAATTGTTAATTTAATCATTTAGTTTGTGTTTAAGTTAGAATTGTGTTTATTTGTTAATTATTTTTGTTTAAGTGTTTTTATAGGTTAATACAAGTCTTTGAGCTTAATTATTATGTTTTTAAGGAACCTTGATGTGTTTGTTAGTGTTTCAGGTTAACATCGAAGAATGAAGAAGTTTTGGAGACACTCAGGTCAAAACAACGGCCCATAATTGTGGCACAATAGGCTACGGTCATGACAGAAGCACTAGAGTTAGCCCAGAAACCCAGGACACAACCCACAATCATGGCCTGCTTGTCATGATCGTGGCAGAAGGCTCAAATGTGGCCTACGATCATGGTTTGCATTGGGCAGACACGTAGATACTAAAAAATGTCAAGCTTTAAGGGAGTTTTTAGACCTTTCGATCGAAAAAAAATCCTAGGGTTACCTAGAACAGAAAATGTATATAAAGAATAAGACAAAGAAGATGAGGGATCTTTTACATCAACCACTTTTGGAGAGAAACCCTAGAGAGAATTGTTGAGAGATTGAGAAAGAGAAAAAGGAAGAGAGAAGTGGAGAAGAAGCCGACATCGGCATACTTCCTGGATCAGAAGTTTCCAAGGTTGTTGCCTCCCGTCTCTGTTTAGAATCATATTTCCTATTATTTTCCATTTTTTATTGTATATAATTGGAAATAGCAGTTTGATGATAGGATTGTGAATGTTGAGATGTTCTATACTCACCTTTGTTTTTTTAATCTTTTATTTAATAAAATCTTATTGTTTTATAATTATTGGAATTATTGTGATTGATTTCTGTGGTTGCATAATTTAGAAATAGACTGAGAGGGTGAATTGAATGAAAAATAATTAAATTGGACTAATGAGAGTTAGGTGATTTAATAAGAACGAGAAATTAATCAAATCGGTAATTGAGTGAAGAGAAATCTTGTATAGGTTCCCGATAGTTTATTGGACAACTTCAGATCTAATTAGGATTTTGGATAGATTGTAAATTGAGAAATTGCAATTTTTATAATCTAATTAGGGTTTATAATTTAGGGTTAATGGTTATAACTCGAGAGAGAGTAATCAACCATAGGTTCGTTTAGGACCAATAATTCGATAATTCATAATCGATTAGGTTAGCATTAAAGATAGGTAAAAAATTCTCCTTTCTCTTAATAGATAGTTCCTTTAGGTTGATTCTTGCGTGTGTGTTGTAACTACTACTTTGTTAATATTTTCATAATTGATTTTTGGAAATGAGTTGTGTGATTGAATTAATTTCTTGCCTTAATTTTGTTACATTTTGAATTACTGCAAATTGTTTTTGGCCTTAGATTTTAGGATTAGATTATCCCTCTTTGTGGGATCGACACCTTAAG
The DNA here is from genome assembly GCA_026546855.1 of Erythroxylum incrassatum. Lineage (NCBI taxonomy): Eukaryota > Viridiplantae > Streptophyta > Magnoliopsida > Malpighiales > Erythroxylaceae > Erythroxylum > Erythroxylum incrassatum. The sequence continues at coordinate 51,794 of JANVCL010000171.1, read as the reverse complement.
TGCTACGCGAATGACTCATACGCTTACGGATTATTGAGGTTATTAATTAGAAATTACACACTTCGAAAAACCACAATCAACAAGATATTGTTCCCTATATTTCTCCCCTCAATGAAAGCATGATATGAATGATTCATAAAACATGGCAGTATTAGCTTAATCTTTGAAGAAAGAGCTTGGAAATTATCTTGTAAAATATGTTTCAACAATAGATAGTTTTGTATTCTTTCAGGGAAGAGGGTTTAGGAATCTTTGGAACTAAGCATAATTAAGTTTTGTTCCAAGCTCTCAACATCTTTAAGTTAGAAAGCAACTTATTTTATAAAAATGTGTATTAAACCCATTTGGCCTTGGTGCCTTATTTGAATTTAGGCTAAAAAGTACTATTTCAATCTCCTATAAGGAAATAGGGTTGGTAAGAAACTCATATTGTTTCCTTGAAAACATTCATGAAATAATGGAGCTAATAGCCAAAATAGAGGAAGACATCAAAGTTTATTCTACTCAGGGACTACTTTGTCGTCCTCATTCATCAATGTTGTAATTATATTATGATTCCTTCTATTAAGAAGAGATTTATGAAAGAATGTTATGTTGCAGTCCCCATTTTTTAACCATAACACTTTGGAATTTTGAAAACTTAATAAGGTATAATCTCTTAGAGCACTAAAATAATCTCTTATAACAACTCTTCCATTCAAATTCTTGGAGACATCTCTTGGAAAGTCATATAGTTCTTCTTATTTTTGCATTAAGTTTCCCATAGCCTTCCTAAGTTCCATTTTATATTGGATTACAAGCTCAATCTGAGATTCTTTAGTTCCTCCTTGATTACTAAAAGTATTCTACATAATTTATAGGATATGTAGCCTAAAACCATCAAACTCAAACCTTGAGATACTGCCTCCTGAAATCCCTCAGAGTTACATAAGAAGTTAAAGGATCTAAATAGGGAAGATCTCATATGACTAAAATAAGGTCTAATAAAGAGTGTTTATGTAGATTAGGATATGAAAAGTTAAATAAGATAGTTTCTTATTCTGATTTCGAGTGCTTGTGTTTGGATGATTATAAGATTTGGTACTTAATATGGCTTATATTTATTGATATACCTTATTTTAGCTCCATAATCAAGAAGGAACAAATTCAAGCAAGTTGGAGAATTTTTAGAATGATTTTAGGTTAACATGACTTAAAAATAGGCATGTGTTTAAAATATAAGTCAAACATGACATCATTTTTTACCTCGTGTATACTATTGATCTGTTATACTTCTTTGACAACTTATCATACAAAGGAACACAACCTTAACACAAACACATTTTCATGGTCTTTATACTTGTATTCTTAAAGTGAACCCTTAAATGTGTGATAGAGGAGCTATTAAGCCAACACAAGTGCAATATAGTACCATGTTGGTGATCCATTTTAGTAGTGATTTTAAATTTTATGCAATTGTGAAGAACATGGGTCAATTCTTATAAGTGTAAATCAGGGTCTTATGTAATTATAAATTTAAGGTTTTAATGCATTATAAATTAAGGTTTTATGAAATTATTAATTATGGTTTGTAATTGTAAAATAGGGTTTCACTATACACTCATATAAGTTTAACTAATACACTCACATAACTTTAACTAATATTATACCTATTATTGGAATTCTTTTAAATTCCTAACATGCTTTTTAATTTTTCACTTCCCTTAGTAATTTTAGACCAGAAGTCCTTAGGATCTTGTTCTTAATTTTTAATACATTTAAGTTACGATTTTCAAAAGCACCCACATTCTTAGATACATTGATGTTATATAATTCACTTGTTATCTTTTATTTTTATTGATGAATACATCTAAATGCTTTTAAACCTATTTTACTTTGGAAAGTCACTTCCTTATTTTCATACTCATAATTTTATGACTTTTAATTAGTTTATCATACGATAATTCAACATCATTATCACTATCAAAGTTGAAGAGTACCTCATTTTCATCTTTATCCATAAAGCGCATTTGAGATATTTCTTCTCCTAAATTTTCACTTTTGGAGTCATTTGTGTCATCATAATTTGATGCTTTAAGAGCCTTGTTTGTTTTGTTGTCCCTCTTCTCATTCTTCTTATTTCTTTTATTTTCTTTGAGAAGAGGATATTAAGATTTCATGTGACTAAGTTTCATACATCTAAATCAAATAATGTTAGAAGATTTGCGATTTAAATCAACCTCACCTTCTTTGAAGTCTTTTCCTTAGGAGAAAGTCTTTCTCTTTTAAAAAATTATTGAATTTCCTAGAGATAAGTGTGATATCTTCATCATAGCTTCCATATGAGGATGTTTTTTCCTCCTTAATTGATTCCTCCTTTAAAGCTTAGAATGCTATGTTCTTTTTCCTTCGTGTTGATGTCTTTTCTTGTGTCTCCTTAAGCCTCATCTTGTAGGTGAAGAAGATCCAACGTGTTCTTCTAATAATAGTGATGTTAAGTCTTTAGCTTATTTTATGATTGTCACTTTGGTTTCTTAAGTCTTTGGAAGTGACCTAAGCAGCTTTCTCAATATTTTAACATTATTTTTAGGTCTTTTCAAGATATTTGAAAGCATTAATATCATTAATGAATCTTATATTCATGCTTGATATAATTTTATTGTTTTTCATTTGGAATAATTCATATTGATTAGTTAGCATACTTATTTTCCTTTCTTTAGCTTGATAAGTACTCTCATATGTAATATTAAGTATGTGCCAAATTTGTAAGTAGTTTCACATATAAATACCATATTTAATTTGTTCCTACCTAGTGCACAAAATAATATATGAATGACTTTTTTATTCTAAGAAATGTCTCTTATCTTATATATCTCAATTTTCCTTTAGTTTAAGACCTTTTTACCATATATAACTTTCATAAAATTGAAAGAGAAACTTGGAACTATTTCCCACAAATCAACATTTTCTATCATTAAGGAAAACTTTATCCTGGTCATTGTCATTAATGAAAGGGGTTTTACTAATGTTTTGCCCCCCTTGGATGTATAAGAATGAACTTAAGTATGAAATTATGATATTTACTTTAAAATTTCATTTGAAATGCTTATCTAAAAGACTCACTCTAATACCACTTATTTGTTCTTAATGACACTTAAAAGGGGGTGAATTAGGTATTAGTGAATTTAAACAACTATTTTCTATTTAAAGATGCAATTTTACAAATATTTATATAATGATACAAAGAGATAATTCAATGTAAATAAATCATAATCATAAAGTAGTATAAAGAGTATAAGAAAAAAGAAAGGCAAACCTATTTATAATGATTCGACAAATAACCTTGCTTACTTCCACTCTCTACGACACTTCTTAGAATTTTACTAATTGTCTTCCTTAACCTTGTTACAATAATCTTATTTATTCATGAGTAAAAAACAATTCATCTTACAATCTTTCACTAAGGTAAAGAGTAACCACAATCACAAATGAATTTACAACTCAAAAGAACTTACTTGACCACTTTGACAACCTAAAGTGTAATATCTCGTTCCCCTGCTAAGGGTTAGAACCCTAACGATTTGGCGCACGTGAGCTTAGAACCAAGTGGGTGTGTTCGGGTGAATTGGAACACTTTGGATGGCTCATGTCCGTTTAACGGACATGCAGGTCCGTTTAACGGATCGTCTCGGATGAAATTGGATTGCTTAGCCAGTCAATGTCTGTTTAACGGACATCCTCGGGAAAGCTTTAGTCAATTGCATTTTTTTCACCGTTTTAAATTTGGTACATGTGGTCGTAAGTGAGATTATGATCAAAATGCATCATATTTGGATAGACATTGATGAATTAGATTTTTGCACACATTAAAATCATTGACCATGCACTCAATTGACATTTTTCGGGTATAATTGGTAATAAATGGGATGAGAATTGTGAGTTGGGGTTATTGAAAATTGATTTGGAAAGTGACATTGTTAATTTTGTATTTTTGGAGAATTTTAGGAAATTTTCCTGAAATTTTTGGAGATAATTCCTGGACTAGGAAAAATGCCAAGCGGCAGATCAACTGATAAGCGGTATTAGAATTTCTTGTCAAATATTGGAATTTTGGATGCATGATTTTAGGAATTATGGACAAGTGTTATTTATTGGGAATTGGGTTTGAAATTGATGAGTTTATGAGGAAATGACAAGTGGATGCTTAGGGTTATGCCATGTGGAAAGTTATTAGCCTAGTATTTAAAATATCTAAGCTTCATTAAAGCCTCCTCTACCCTCTCTCACGACACTCTCATTTTGGGAGGACCATTTGGTGTCTTATTTTTGCTCTCTTCTCTTCATTTTCGTGACCTCCCATCCCTCTCTTCATCTCCTTCATGCTTTGGTGTTTTAGTGCTTGGAAACCTTGCTCCATCTTCTACTTTTACTCCCATCTTGTTGTCCCTTCAAGTTGAGCTAAGAAAAACCTAGCTTAACCT